>PVKP010035996.1:0-22807 GCA_004027715.1 Plecturocebus donacophilus | reverse complement strand
GGGGAGTTGCGGGGAGATAGCATGGGGAGAAATGCCAGATGTGGGTGAAGGGGAGGAAGGCAACAAATTACATTGCCACGGGTGTACCTATGCAACAATATTGTATGTTCTTCACATGTACCCCAAAACCTAAAATGAAATAAAAAAGAAGAAGAAAAAAAATAATGCCCGAAAAAACCTATAGTATAGGCAGCACAGAAAAAATTAAAAGAATTTACTCCAGAAAAAAAAAAAAAGAATGCATCTGCAACACAGAAGAAACGTATTATTCAAAGTGCTCTGATGTGCCTTTATTCAGCTAAGAGAATTGCGTGTACATTCGTATGCAGCAAGTTATGAATGCTTTTCTTCTATGAGCTATGTTTGGTTATTCCTGAATTAATTGGGGTATACAGTATTCAGAGAAACATCTCGCTCTAGAACCAAAACAGAGCGATCTAACAGAATGAGCTTCACTGTGTGAATTCAACTCCCAGTTACACTGATGAGTGTATGCAGCAGTTTAGCAACCCTTTCTATGGAGAATCTCAAAACTGTGATTTCCAGCGAAATACAAACCTAGAAGAAATAGCAGTAGGAATGTGTCTGAAAGAGAGAAGAAATGTATTATTCAAAGTGCTCTGCTGTGCGGTCTTTCAGGTAAGAGAGTTCCACATATTTTTCTATGCAGGGAATTAAAAAGCTTTTCTTCTATGAGCTGCGTTTGGATATTCCTGAATCAATGGGAGTATATGGTGTTCAGAGAAATATCTCGCTCTAAAACCGAAATGGAGAGTTCTAACAGAATGAACTTCACTATGTGAATTCAAATTACAGAGCTACATTGATGTGTATTTGCAGCCGTTTAGCAACTCTTTCTGTGGAGAATCACATAACAGTGATTTCCAGGCAAATTCTCACCTAGAAGAAAGAGCAGTAAGAATGCGTCTGAAACAGAGAAGAAACATATTATTCAAAGTGCTCTGATGTGCGTTCATTCAGCTAAGAGAATTGCATCTATGTTTGTATCCAGCGAGTTACGAACATTTGTCTTCTATGAGCTGTGTTTAGATATTTCTGAATTAATAGGAGTATACGGTGTTCAGAGAAACATCTCACTCTAAAACCAAAATGGATCGTTCTAACACAATTTATTTCTCTGTGTGAATTCAACTTAAACAGTAACACTGATGTGTGTATGCAACAGTTTAGCAACTCTTTCTGTGGAAAATCTCAAGACAGTGATTTCCAGCCAAATCCCATCGTAGAAGAAATAGCAGTAAGAAAGCATCTGCAACACAGAAGAAACGTATTATTCAAAGTGCTCTGATGTGCCTTCATTCAGCTAAGAGTATTGCATCTATGTTTGTATGCAGCGAGTTACCACAGCTTTTCTTCTATGAGCTGCGTTTGGTTATTCCTGAATTAATGGGGGTACATGGTGTTCAGAGCAACATCTCACTCTAAAACCAAAACAGAGCTTTCTGACAGAATGAACTTCACTGTGTGAATTCAACTCACAGTTACACTGATGAGTGTATGCAGTCGA
This sequence comes from Plecturocebus donacophilus, assembly GCA_004027715.1. Classification (NCBI taxonomy): domain Eukaryota; kingdom Metazoa; phylum Chordata; class Mammalia; order Primates; family Pitheciidae; genus Plecturocebus; species Plecturocebus donacophilus. The sequence goes on along the minus strand of PVKP010035996.1, from coordinate 21,279 downwards.
TTAGCAACTCTTTCTATGGAGAATCTCAAAACAGTGATTTCCAGTGAAATACATGCTTAGAAGAAATAGCAGTAGGAATGTGTCTGAAATACAGAAGAAACATATTATTCAAAGTGCTCTGCTGTGCATTCTTTCAGGTAAGAGAGTTTCACCTATGTTTGTATGCCGCCAATTACAAACGCTTTTCTTCTATGAGCTGTGTTTGGATATTCCTGAATGAATGGGAGTATATTGTGTTCAGAGGAACATGTCACTCTAAAACTAAAACGGAGAGTTCTAACAGAATAAACTTCACTGTGTGAATTCAATTGACAGAGCTACAGTGATGTGTGTATACAGCAGTTTAGCAACTCTTTCTGTGGAGAATCACATAACAGTGATTTCCAGCCTAATCCCCATGTAGAAGAAAGAGCAATAAGAAGGCGTCTGAAACACAGAAGAAACGTATTTTTCAAACTGCTCTGCTGTGCGTTTGTTCAGCTAAGAGAGGAGCATCTATGTTTGTATGCAGCGAGTTATAAACGCTTTTCTTCTGTGAGCTGCGCTTGGATATTCCTGAGTGAATGGAAATATATGTTGTTCAGAGAAACATCTCGCTCTAAAACCAAAACGGATCATTCTAACAGAATTAACTTCACTGTGTTAATTCAATTTACAGAGTTACAGTGATGTGTGTATGCAGCATTTTCGCAACTCTTTCTGTGGAAAATCACATAACAGTGATTTCCAGGCAAACCCCCGCCTAGAAGAAATAGCAGTAAGAATGCGTCTGAAACACAGAAGAAAAGTATTATTCAAACTGCTCTGCTGTGCGTTCGTTCAGCTCTGAGAGGTACATCTATGTTTGTATGCAGCGAGTTTCAAACGCTTTTGTTCTGTGAGCTGCGTTTGGATATTCCTGAATGAATGAGAGTATATGGTGTTCAGAGAAATATCTCACTCTAAAACCAAAACGGAGCATTCTAATTGAATGAACTTCACTGTGTGAATTGAACTTACAGAGATACACTGATGTTGTATTCAGCAGTTTTTCAACCCTGTCTTTGGAGGATCTCAAAACAGTACAATGATTTCCTGAAAATCTCCGCTACAAGAAATAGCAGTAAGAATGCCTTTAAAACTCAGGTAAAATGTATTATTCAAACTGCTCTGCTGCGCATTTGTTCAGCTAAAAGAGTTGCATCTATGTTTGTATGCAGCGAGTTACAAGTGCTTTTCTTCTATGAGCTGATTTGCGTATTCCTGAATGAATGGGAGTATATGGTGTTTAGAGAAATATCTCGCTCTAAAACCAAAACAGAGCGGTCTAACAGAATGAACTTCACTGTGTAAATTCAACTTACAGAGTTACACTGATGTTTGTTTGCAGCAGTTTAGCAACTCTTTCTGTGGAGAATCTCAAACAGTGATTTATAGGCAAATCCCTGCCTAGATGAAATCGCATTAAGAATACGTCTGAAACACAGAAGAAACGTACTATTCAAAGTGCTCTGCTGTGCAATCGTTCTGCTAAGAGAGTTGAATCGATGTTTCTGTGCAGCGAGTTACAAACTCTTTTCTTGTATGAGCTGCGTTTGGATATTCCTGAATTAATGGGAGTATATGGTGTTCAGAGAAACATCTTGCTCTAAAACCAAAATGCGGCATTCTAACAGAATGAACTTCACTCTGTGAATTCACCTTACAAAGTTGCACGGATATGTGTATGCAGCAGTTTACCAACTCTTTCTGTGGAGAATCTCGAAACAGTGATTTCCAGTCAAATGCCCGCCTAGAAGAAATAGCATTAAGAATGCCTCTGAAACACAGAAGAAATGTATTATTCATACTGTACTGCTGCAATTTTGTTCAACTAAGAGAGTTGCATCTATGTCTGTATGCAGCGACTTACAAACGCTTTTGTTCTATGAGCTGCATTTGGATATTCCTGAATGAATAAGAGTTTATAGTGTTCAGAGAAACAACTCTCTCTAAAACCAAAAGAGAGCGTTCTAACAAAGTGAACTTCACTGTGTGAATTCAACTTACAGATGTACACTGATGATTGTATGCTGCAGTTTAGCAACTCCTTCTGTGGAGAATCTCAAAACTGATTTCTAGCCAAATCCCCACCTAGAAGAAATAGCAGTAAGAATGCATTGGAAACACAGAGGAAACGAATTATTCAAAGTTCTCTGATGTGTGTTCATTCAGCTAAGAGAATTGCATCTATGTTTGTATGCAGGGATTTACAAAAGCTTTTCTTCTATGAGCTGCGTTTGGTTATTCCTGAATTAATGGGGGTACATGGTGTTCAGAGTAATGTCTCCTTCTAAAACCAAAACAGAGCGTTCTGACAGAATGAACTTCACTGTGTGAATTCAACTCATAGTTACACTGATAAGTATATGCAGCAGGTTAGCAACTCTTTCTATGGAGAATCTCAAAACAGTGATTTTCAGCCAAATTCCCAACAATAAATGCCAGTAAGGATGTGTCGAAAACACAGAAGAAACTTATTATTCAAAGTGCTCTGCTGTGCGTTCTTTCAGCTAAGTGAGTTCCCTCTGTGTTTGTCTGCAGTGAGTTACAAACACCTTTCTTCCATGAGCTGCGTTTGGATATTCCAGAATGAATGGGAGTATATGGAGCTAAGAGAAATATCTTGCTCTGAAATCAACCCGGAGCATTCTAACAGAATGAACTTCACTGTGTGAATTCAACTTACAGAGTTACACTCATGTGTGTATGCAGCAGTTTGGCAACTCTTTCTGTGGAGAATCTCAAAACAGTGATTTCCAGCCAAACCCCGCCTAGAAGAAATAGCAGTAAGAATGCATCTGAAACACATAAGAATCGTATTATTCAAACTACTCCACTGTGCATTGGTTCAACTAAGAGAGTTGCATCTATGTTTGTAGGCAGCGAGTTACAAATGCTTTTCTTCTATGAGCTGCGTTTGAATATTCTTGAATGTATGGGTGTATATCATGTTCAGAGAAACATCTCGCTCTAAACCAAACCAGAGCTATTTAACAGAATGAACTTCACTGTGTGAATTCCACTTACAGTGGTACAGTGATATGTGTGTGCAGAAGTTTAGAAGTGCTTTCTGTGGAGAATGTAAAACCAGATATTCCCAGTAAAATCTCTGCATTGAAGAAATAGCAGTAAACTGCGTCTGAAACACAGAAGAAACGTATCAGTTAAACTCCTCTGCTGTGTGTTCTTTCAGGTAAGAGAGTTGTATCTGTGTTTGTATTCGGCGAGTTGCTAACGCTTTTCTTCTATGAGCTGAGTTAGGATATTCCTGAATGAATGGGAGCATATGCTGCATAGAAAAATATCTCGCTCTAAAATCAAAACAGAGGTATCTAACAGAATGAACCTCACTGTGTGAATTCAACTTACAAAGTTACACTGATATGTGTTTGCAGGATTTTAGAAAATCTTTCTGTGGAGAATGTCAAAACAGATATTTACAGCCAAATCTCTGCAAAGAAGAAATAGCAGTAAGACTGGGTCTGAAACACAGAAGGGACGTATCAGTCAAAGTGCTCTGCTGTGTGTTCCTTCAGCTAAGAGAGTTGCATCTGTGTTTGTATTCGGCGAGTTGCCAACGCTTTTCTTCTATCAGCTGAGTTTGGATATTCCTGAATGAATGGGATCATATGGGGCACAGAGAAATATCTCGCTCTGAAACCAAAACGCATCTATCTAACAGAATGAACCTCACTGAGTAAATTCAACTTACAGAGTTACACTGATATGTGTATGCAGCAGTTTACCAACCCTTTCTATGGAGAATGAAAAACAGATATTTCCAGCCAAATCACTGCAAGGAAAAAATAGAAGTAAGACTGCGTTTGAAACAGAGAAGAAACGTATCAGTCAAACTGCTCTGCTGTGTGTTCGTACAGCTAGAAGAGAGGCATCTGTATTTGTATTCAGCGGGTTGTCGAACTTTTTTCCGATGAGCTTCCTTTGGATATTCCTGAATGAATTGGGGCATATGCTGCACAGAGGTATATCTTGCTCTAAAACCAAAACGGAGCTATCTAACAGAATGAACTTCACTGTGTGAATTCAACTTACAGAATAATACTGATAAGTGTATGCAGCATTTTGAAACTCTTTCTGTGGAGAATGTAAAAGCAGATATTTCCAGCCAAATCTCTGTATAGGAGAAATAAAATTAAGCCTACGTCTGAAACACAGAAGAAACGTATCACTCAAACTGATATGCTTGTGTTCATTCATCTAAGAGAGTTGCATCCGTGTTGCTATGCAGGGAGTTGCCAAAGCTTTTCTTCCATGAGTTGCGTTTGGATATTACTCATTGAATGGGAGCATATGATGCACAGAGAAATATCTCACTCTAAGCCAAAACGGAGCTACCTAACAGAATGAAATTCACTGTCTGAATTCAACTTACAGTGTTACACTGATATGTGTATGCAGTAATTCAGAAACTCCTTCTGTGGAGAGTGGAAAAACAGGTATTTCCTGCAAATTTCTGCGCAGAGGAAATAGCTATAAGACTGTGTCTGAAACACGGAAGAAACTTATCAGTCACAGTGCTCTGCTGTGTGTTCTTTCAGCTAAGAGAGTTGCATCTGTGTTTGTATTTGGAAAGTTGCCAATGTTTTTCTTCTATGAGCTGAGTTAGAATATTCCTGAATGAATGGGAGAATATGCTGCACAGAAAAATATCTCGCTCTAAAACCAAAACTGAGCTATGTAACAGAATGAACTTCACTGTGTGAATTCAAGTTACAGAGTTACACTGTTATGTGTATGCAGCAATTTACAAACCCTTTCTGTGGAGAATGTAAAAACAGATAGTTCCAGCCAAATCACTGCAAGGAAAAAATAGAAGTAACACTGCATCTGAAGCACAGAAGAAACGTATCAGTCAAACTGCTCAGCTGTGTGTTCATTCAGCTAAGAGAGTTTCATCTGTATTTGTGTTCAGCAGGTTGCCAAGCTTTTTTCCTATGAGCTGCGTTTGGATATTCCTGACAGAATGGGAGCATATGCTGCACAGAGAAACATCTTACTCTAAAACTAAAACGGAGCAATCTAACAGAATGAACTTCACTGAGTGAATTCAACTTACAGTGTTTCACTGATATGTGTATGCAGCAGTTTAGAAACTCCTTCTGTGGAGAATGTAAAAACAGATATTTCCAGCAAATCACTGCACAGAAGAACTAGCAGTAAGACTGTGTCTGAAATACAGAAGAAATGTATCATTCAAAGTGTTCTGCTGTGTTTTCCTTCAGCAAAGAGAGTTGCATCAGTGTTTGTATTTAGCGATTGGCCCACCTTTTTCTTCTATGAGCTGAAGTTGGATATGCCTGAATGAAAGGGAGCATATGCTTCACAGAGAAATATCTCACTCTAAATCCAAAATGGAGCTATCTAACAAAATGAACTTCACTGTGTGAGTTCAACTTACACTGGTACACTGATACGTGTATGCAGCAGTTTAGAAGCTCTTTCTCTGGAGAATGTAAAAGCAGATATTCCCAGCCAAATCTCTGCATAGAAGAAATAGCAGTAAGACTGGGTCTGAAACACAGAAGAAACGTATCCGTCAAACTGCTCTGCTGTGTGTTCGTTCAGCTAAGAGAGTTTCATCTGTATTTGTGTTCAGCGGGTTGCCAAGCTTTTCTCCTATGAGCTGCGTTTGGATATTCCTGAATGAATAGGAGCATATGCTGCAGAAAGATATATCTCACTCTAAAACCAAAACAAAGCTATCTAACAGAATGAACTTCACTGTATTAATTCTACTTACAGAGTAATACTGATATGTGTATGCAGCACTTTAGAAACTCTTTCTGTGGAGAATGTAAAAGCAGATATTTACAGCCAAATCTCGGCATAGAAGAAATAGCACTAAGTCTACATCTGAAACACAGAAGAAACATATCAGTCAAACTGCTCTGCTGTGAGTTCGTTCACCTAAGGGAGTTTCATTTGTATTTTTGTTAAACGGTTTGCCAAGCTTTTCTCCTATGAGCTGCATTTGGATATTCCTGAATAAATAGGAGCATATGCTGCTGAAAGATATATCTCGCTCTAAAACCAAAGGGAAGCTATCTAACAGAATGAACTTCACTGTGTGAATTCAACTTACAGAGTTACACTGATATGTGTATGCAGCAGTTTACAAACTCTTTCTGTGGAGAATATAAAACAGAAATTTCCAGCCAAATCACTGAAGGGAAAAAATAGAGGTAAGTCTGCGTTTCAAACACAGAAGAAACGTATCAATCAAACTGCTCTTCTGTGTGTTTGTTCAACTAGGATAGATGCATCTGTATTTGTATTCAGCAGGTTGCTGAACTTTCCTCTTATGAGCTGCGTTTGGATATTTCTGAAGGAATAGCAGCATATACTGCACAGAGATATATCTCGCTCTAAAACCAAAATGGAGCTATCTAACAAAATGAACTTCACTGTGTGAATTCAACTTACAGAGTAATACTGATATGTGTATGCAGCACTTTACAAACTCTTTCTGTGGAGAATGTAAAAGAAGATATTTCCAGCCAAATCTCTGGAGGAAAGAAATAGCACTAAGACTACGTCTGAAACACAGACAGAAAGTATCAGTCAAACTGCTCTGCTGTGTGTTCGTTCAGCTAAGAGAGTTGCATCTGTGTTTGTACTCAGCGGGTTGCCAACGCATTTTTCCTATGAGCTGTGATTGGATATTCCTGACTGAATGGGAGCATATGCTGCACGGAGAAATATCTCACTCTAAAACTCAAACGAAGAAATCTAACAGAATGAACTTCACTGAGTGAATTCAACTTACAGTGTTACACTGATATGTGTATGCCGCAGTTTAGAAACTCCTTCTGTGGAAAATGTAAAAACAGATATTTCCAGCAAATCACTGCACAGAAGAACTAGCAATAAGACTGTGTCTGAAACGCAGAAGAAACGTATCAGCCAAAGTGCTCTGCTGTGTGTTCCTTCAGCTAAGAGAGTTGCATCTGTGTTTATATTCAGCGATTCGCCCACCTTTTTCTTCTATGAGCTGAGGTTAGATATGCCTCAATGAAAGGGAGCATATATTTCACAGAGAAATACATCGGTCTAAATCCAAAATGGAGCTATCTAACAGAATGAACTTCACTGTGTGAATTCAACTTACAGCGTAGACTGATATGTGTATGCAGCAGTTTAGAAGCTCTTTCTGTGGACAATATAAAACAGATATTCCCAGCCAAATCTCTGCATAGAAGAAATAGCAGTAAGACTGCGTCTGAAACACAGAAGAAACGTATCAGTCAAACTGCTCTGTGGTGTGTTCTTTCAGCTAAGAGAGTGGCATCTGTGTTTGTATTCGGCGTGTTGCCAACCCTTTTCTTCTATGAGCTGAGTTAGGATATTCCTGAATCAATGGGAGCATATGATGCAAAGAGAAATATCTCGCTCTAAATCCAAAATGGAGCTATCTAACAGAATGAACTTCACTGTGTGAATTCAACTTACAGTGGTACACTGATATGTGTATGAAGCAGTTTAGAAGCTCTTTCTGTGGAGAATGTAAAAGCAGATATTCCCAGCCAAATCACTGAATAGAAGAAATAGCAGTAAGACTTCGTCTGAAACACAGAATAAACGTATCAGTCAAACTGATCTGCTGTGAGTTCTTTCAGCTAAGAGAGTGACAACTCTGTTTGTATTCGGGGAATTTCCAACGTTTTTCTTCTATGAGCTGAGATAGGATATTTCTGAATGAATGGGAGCATATGATGCACAGAGAAATATCTCGCTCTAAAACCAAAATGGAGGTATATAACAGAATGAACTTCACTCTGTGAATGCACCTTACAGAGCTACACGGATAAGTGTATGCAGCAGTTTAGAAAATCTTTCTGTGGAGAATGTCAAAACAGATATTTCAAGCCAAATCTCTGCATAGAAGAAATAGCAGTAAGACTGGGTCTGAAACACAGAAGAAACATATCAGTCAAAACTGCTCTGCTGTGCTTTCGTTCAGCTAAGAGAGTTGCATCTGTGCTTGTATTCAGCGGGTCGCCAACGCTTTTTTCCTATGAGCTGCGTTTGGATATTCCTGACTGAATGGGAGCATATGGTGTACAGAGAAATATCTCACTCTAAACCAAAACGGAGCTAACTAACAGAATGAACTTCACTGTGTGAATTCAACTTACAGTGCTACACTGATATGTGTATGTAGCAGTTCAGAAACTCCTGTGGAGAATGTAAAAACAGATATTTTCAGCAAATTTCTGCGCACAGAAAATAGCAGTAAGACTGTGTCTGAAACACAGAAGAAATGTATCAGTCAAAGTGATCTGCTGTGTGTTCCTTCAGCTAAGAGAGTTGCAACTGTGTTTGTATTCGGCTAGTTGCCAAAGTATTCTTCTATGAGGTGAGTTAGAATATTCCTGAATGAATGGGAGCATATGCTGCACAGAGAAATATCTCGCTCTAAAACCAAAACTGAGATATCTAACAGAATGAACTTCACTGTGTGAATTCAACTTACAGTTACACTGTTATGTGTATGCAGCACTTTACAATCTCTTTCTGTGGAGAATGTAAAAACAGATAGTTCCAGCCAAATCACTGCAAGGAAAAAATAGAAGTAATACTGCACCTGAAGCACAGAAGAAACGTATCAGTCAAACTGCTCTGCTGTGTGTTCGTTCAGCTAAGAGAGTTTCATCTGTATTTGTGTTCAGTAGGTGGCCAAGCTTTTCTCCTATGAGCTGCATTTGGATATTCCGGAATGAATAGGAACACATGCTGCAGAAAGTTATATCTCACACTAAAACCAAAACAAAGCTATCTAACAGAATGAACTTCACTGTGTGAATTCAACTTACAGAGTAATACTGATATGTGTATGCATCACTTTAGAAACTCTTTCTGTGGAGAATGTAAAAGCAGATATTTCCAGCCAAATCTCTGCATAGAAGAAATAGCACTAGGACTACATCGGAAACACAGAAGAAACGTACCAGTCAAACTGCTCTGCTGTGTGTTTGTTCAACTAAGAGAGTTGCATCTGTGTTTGTATTCAGCGGGTTGAAAACACTTTTTTTCTATGAGTTGCGTTTGTATATTCCTGACTCAATGGGAGCATATGGTGCACAGAGAAATATCTCACTCTAAAACCAAAACGGAGTTATGTAACAATGAACTTCACTGTGTGAATTCAACTTACAGTGTTACACTGATATATGTATGCAGGAGTTCAGAAACTCCTTCTGTGGAGAATGTAAAAACAGATATTTCCAGCAAATTTCTGCGCAGAGAAAATAGCAGTAAGACTGTGTCTGAAACACAGAAGAAACGTATCAGTCAAAGTGCTCTGCTGTGTGTTCCTTCAGCTAAGAGAGTTGCATCTGTATTTGTATTCAGCGAGTTGCTAATGCTTTTCTTCTATGAGCTGAGTTAGAATATTCCTGAATGAATGGGAGCATATGCTGCACAGAGAAATATCTCACTCTAAAACCAAAACTGAGCTATCTAACAGAATGAACTTCACTGTGTGAATTCAACTTATAGAGTTACACTGTTATGTGTATGCAGCAGTTTACAAACTCTTTCTGTGGAGAATGTGAAAATAGATAGTTCCAGCCAAATCACTGCAAGGAAAAAATAGAAGTAAGATTGCAACTGAAGCACAGAAGAAACGTATCAGTCAAACTGCTCTGCTGTTTGTTCGTTCAGCTAAGAGAGTTTCATCTGAATTTGTGTTCAGCGGGTTGCCAAGCTTTTCTCCTATGAGCTGTGTTTGGATATTCCTGAATGAATAGGAGCATATGCTGCAGAAAGATATATCTCTCTCTAAAACCAAAACAAAACTATTTAACAGAATGAACTTCAATGTGTGAATTTAACTTACAGAGTAATACTAATATTTGTATGCAGCACTTTAGAAACTCTTTCTGTGGAGAATGAAAAAGCAGATATTTCCAGCCAAATCTCTGCATAGAAGAAATAGCACTAAGACTATATCTGAAACACAGAAGAAACACATCAGTCAAACTGCTCTGCTGTGTGTTCGTTCAGCTAAGGGAGTTTCATCTGTATTTTTGTTCAGTGGGTTGCCAAGCTTTTCTCCTATGAGCTGTGTTTGGATATTCCTGAATGAATAGGAGCATATGCTGCCGAAAGATATATCTCGCTCTAAAACCAAAACGAAGCTATCTAACAGAATAAACTTCACTGTGTGAATTCAACTTACAGAGTTACACTGATATGTGTATGCAGCAGTTTACAAACTCTTTCTGTGGAGAATATAAAACAGATATTTCCAGCCAAATCACTGCAGAGAAAAAATCAAAGTAAGACTGCGTTTCAAACACAGAAGAAACGTATCAATCAAACTGCTCTTCTGTGTGTTTGTTCAACTAGGATAGATGCATCTGTATTTGTATTCAGCAGGTTGCCGAACTTTCCCCCTAGGAGTTGCGTTTGGATATTCCTGAATGAATAGTAGCATATACTGCACAGAGATATATCTTGCTGTAAAACCAGAATGGAGCTATCTAACAAAATGAACTTCACTGTGTGAATTCAACTTACAGAGTAATACTGATATGTGTATGCAGCACTTTAGAAACTCTTTCTGTAAAGAATGTAAAAGAAGATATTTCAAGCCAAATCTCCACAAAGAAGAAATAGCACTAAGACTACGTCTGAAACACAGAAGAAAGATATCAATCAAACTGCTCTGCTGTGTGTTCATTCCACTAAGAGAGTTTACCTCTGTTGGTAAGCAGTGAGTTTCCAACGCTTTCTTGCATGAGTTGCATTTGGATATTACTCATTGAATGGGAGCATACGCTGCACAGAGAAATATCTCTCTGGAAAACCAAAACGGAGGTATCTAACAGAATGAACTTCACTGTGTGAATTCAACTTACAGTGTTACACTGATATGTGTATGCAGCAGTTCAGAAACTCCTTCTATGGAGAATGTAAAAACAAATATTCCCAGCAAATTTCTGCGCAGAGGAAATAGCAGTAAGACTGTGTCTGAAACACGGAAGAAACGTATCAGTCAAAGTGCTCTGCTCTGTGTTCCTTCAGCTAAGATAGTTGTATCTGTGTTTGTATTCGGCGAGTTGCCAGTGTTTTTCTTCTATGAGCTGAGTTAGAATATTCCTGAATGAATGGGGGCATATGCTGCACAGAGAAATATCTCACTCTAAAACCAAAACTGAGCTATCTAACAGAATGAACTTCACTGTGTGAATTCAACTTACAGAGTTACACTGTGATGTGTATGCAGCAGTTTACAAACTCTTTCTGTGGAGAATGTAAAAACAGATAGTTCCAGCCGAATCACTGCAAGGAAAAAATAGAAGTAAGACTGCATCTGAAGCACAGAAGAAACTTATCATTCAAACTGCTCTGCTATGTGTTCGCTCATCTAAGGGAGTTTCATCTGCTTTTGTGTTCATCGAATTGCCAAGCTTTTCTCCTATGAGCTGTGTTTGGATATTCCTGAATAAATAGGAGCATATGCTACAGAAAGATATATCTCACAATAAAACCAAAACAACACTGTCTAAAAGAATGAACTTCACTCGGTGAATTCAACATACAGAGTAATACTGATAAGTGTATGCAGCAATTTAGAAACTCTTTCTGTGGAGAATGTAAAAGCAAATATTTCAAGCCAAATCTCTGCATAGAAGAAATAGCACTAAGACTAAATCTGAAACACAGAAGAAACGCATCAGTCAAACTGCTCTGCTGTGTGTTCGTTCAGCTAAGAGAGTTGCATCTGTGTTTGTATTCAGCAGGTTGCCAAAGCTTTTTTCCTATGAGCTGCGTTTGGATATTCCTGACTGAATATGAGCATATGGTGCACAGAGAGATATCTCACTCTAAAACCAAAACGGAGCTATGTAACAGAATGAAATTCACTGTGTGAATTCAACTTCCAGTGTTACACTGATATATGTATGCAACAGTTCAGAAACTCCTTCTGTGGAGAATGCAAAAACAGATATTTTCAGCAAATTACTGCGCAGAGAAAATAGCAGTAAGACTGTGTCTGAAATACAGAAGAAACCTATCAGTCAAAGTGCTCTGCTGTGTGTTCCTTCAGCTAAGAGAGTTGCATCTGTGTTTGTATTCGCCAAGTTGCCAATGCTTTTCTTCTATGAGCTGAGTTAGAATATTCCTGAATTAATGGGAGCATATGCTGCATAGAGAAATATCTCGCTCTAAAACCAAAACTGAGCTATCTAACAGAATGAACTTCACTGTGTGAATTCAACTTACAGAGTTACACTGTTATGTGTATGCAGCAGTTTACAAACTCTTTCTGTGGAGAATGTAAAAATAGATAGTTCCAGCCAAATCACTGCAAGGAAAAAATAGAAGTAAGACTGCGTCTGAAGCACAGAAGAAACGTATCAGTCAAACGGTTCCGCTGTGTGTTCGTTCATCTAAGAGAGTTTCATCGGGATTTGTGTTCAGTGGGTTGATAACCTTTTCTCCTATGAGCTCCGTTTGGATATTCCTGAATGAATAGCACTAACACTACATCTGAAACACAGAAGAAGAATATCAGTCAAACTGCTCTGCTGTGTGTTCATTCAGCTAATGGAGTTTCATCTGTATTTTTGTTCAGTGGGTTGCCAAGTTTTTCTCCTATGGGCTGTGTTTGGATATTCCTGAATGAATAGGAGCATATGCTGCCAAAAGATATGTCTCGCTCTAAAACCAAAACAAAGCTATCTAACAGAATAAACTTCACTGTGTGAATTCAACTTACAGAGTTACACTGATATGTGTATGCAGCAGTTTACAAACTCTTTCTGTGGAGAATATAAAACAGATAATTCCAGCCAAATCACAGCAGGGAAAAAGTCAAAGTAAGACTACGTTTCAAACACAGAAGAAACGTATTAATCAAACTACTCTTCTTTGTGTTTGTTCAACTAGGATAGATGCATCTGTATTTGTATTCAGCAGGTTGTTGAACTTTCCTCCTATGAGCTGTGTTTGGATATTCCTGAATGAACAGGAGCATATAATGCACAGAGATATATCTCGCTCTAATATCAAAATGAAGCCATCTAACAAAATGAACTTCACTGTGTGAATTCAACTTACAGAGTAATACTGACATGTGTATGCAACACTTTAGCAACACTTTCTGTGGAGAAAGTATAAGAAGATATTTCCAGCCAAATCTCTGCAAAGAAGAAATAGCACTAAGACTACGTCTGAAACACAGAAGAAAAGTATGAATAAAACTGCACTGCTGTGTGTTCATTCCACTAAGAGAGTTTATCTGTGTTGGTAGGCAGTGAGTTCTCAACGCTTTTCTTCCATGAGTTGCGTTTGGATATTACTCATTGAATGGGAGCATATGTGGCACAGGGAAATATCTCTCTGGAAAACCAAAACGGAGGTATCTAACAGAATGTACTTCACTGTGTGAATTCAACTTACAGTGTTACACTGATATGTGTATGCAGCAGTTCAGAAACTCATTCTGTGGAGATGTAAAAACAGATATTTCCAGCAAATTTCTGCACAGAGAAAATAGCAGTAAGACTGTGTCTGAAACACGGAAGTAACCTATCACTCAAAGTGCTCTGCTGTGTGTTCCTTCAGCTAAGAGAGTTTCATCTGTGTTTGTATTCGGCGAGTTGTCAATGCTTTTCTTCTATGAGCTGAGTTAGAATATTCCTGAATGAATGGGAGCATATGCTGCACAGAGAAATATCGTGCTGTAATACCAAAACGGAGCTATCTAACAGAATGAACTTCACTGTGTGATTTCAACTTACAGAGTTACACTGTTATGTGTATGTGGCAGTTTACAAACTCTTTCTGTGGAAAATGTAAAAACAGATAGTTCCAGCCAAATCAATGCAATGAAAAAATAGAAATAAGACTGCGTCTGAAGCACAAAAGAAACGTATCAGCCAAACTGCTCTGCTGTGTGTTCGTTCATCTAAGAGAGTTTCATCTGTATTTGTGTTCAGCGGGTTGCCAAGCTTTTCTCTTACGAGCTGCCTTTGGATATTCCTGAATGAATAGGAACATATGCTGCAGAAAGATATATCTCACAATCAAACCAAAACAAAGCTGTCTAACAGAAGGAACTTCACTGTGTGAATTCAACTTACAGAGTAATACTGATATGTGTATGCAGCAATTTAGAAACTCTTTCTGTGAAGAATGTAAAAGCAGATATTTCCAGCCAAATCTCTGCATAGAAGAAATAGCACTAACACTACATCTGAAATACAGAAGAAACGTATCAGTCAAACTGCCCTGCTGTGTGTTGGTTCAGCTAAGAGAGTTACATCTGTGTTTGTATTAAGAGGGTTGCCAATGCTTTTTTCCTATGAGCTGCGTTTGGATATTCCTGACTGAATGGGAGCATATGCTGCACAGAGAAATATCTCACTCTAAAACTAAAATGGAGCAATCAAACAGAATGAACTTCACTGAGTGAATTCAACTTACAGTGTTACACTGATATGTGTATGCAGCAGTTTAGAAACTCCTTCTGTGGAGAATGTAAAAACAGACATTTCCAGGAAATCACTGCACAGAAGAACTAGCAGTAAGACTGTGTCTGAAACACAGAAGAATCGTATCAGTCAAAGTGTTCTGCTGTGTGTTTCTTCAGCTAAGAGAGTTGCATCTGTATTTGTATTCAGTGATTTTCCCACCTTTTTCTTCTATGAGCTGAGGTTGGATATGCCTGAATGAAAGGGAACATATGCTTCACAGAGAAATACCTCGCTCTAAATCCAAAATGGAGCTATCTAAAAGAATTAACTTCACTGTGTGAATTCAACTTACAGTGGTACACTGATATGTGTATGCAGCAGTTTAGAAGCTCTTTCTGTGGAGAATGTAAAACAGATATTCCCAGTCAAATCTCTGCATAGAAGAAATAGGAGTAAGACTGCGTCTGAAACACAGAAGAAACATATCAGTCAAACTGCTCTGCTGTGTGTTCTTTCAGCTAAGAGAGTGGCACCTGTGTTTGTATTCGACGAGTTGCCAACCCTTTTCTTCTATGAGCTGAGTTAGGATATTCCTGAATGAATGGGAGCATATGATGCACAGAGAAATATCTCGCTCTAAATCCAAAACGGAGCTATCTAACAGAATGAACTTCACTGTGTGAATTCACCTTACAGTGGTACACTGATATGTGTATGTAACAGTTTAGAAGCTCTTTCTGTGGAGAATGTAAAAGCAGATAATCCCGGTCAAATTTCTGCATAGAAGAAATTGCAGTAAGACTGCATCTGAAACAAAGAAGAAACGTATCAGTCAAAGTGCTCTGCTGTGTGTTCCTTCAGCTAAGAGAGTTGCATCTGTGTTTGTATTCGGCGAGTTGCCAATGCTTTTCTTCTATGAGCTGAGTTAGAATATTCCTGAATTAATGAGAGCATATGCTGCACAGAGAAACATCTCGCTCTAAAACCAAAACTGAGCTATCTAACAGAATGAACTTCACTGTGTGAATTCAACTTACAGAGTTACACTGTTATGTGTATGCACCAGTTTACAAACTCTTTCTGTGGAGAATGTAAAATCAGATATTTCCAGCCAAATCACTGCAAGGAAAAAATAGAAGTAAGACTGTGTCTGAAGCACAGAAGAAACGTATCAGTCAAACTGCTCTGCTGTGTGTTTTTTCAGCTAAAAGAGTGGCATCTGTTTTTGTATTTGGCGAGTTGCCATCGCTTTTCTTCTATGAACTGAGTTAGGATATTCCTTAATGAATGGAAACATATGATGCACAGAGAAATATCTCGCTCTAAAACCAAAACGGAGGTATCTAACAGAATGAACTTCACCCTGTGAATGCACCTTACATAGTTACACTGATATGTGTATGCAGTGGTTTAGAAAATCTTTCTGCGGAAAATGTCAAAACTGATATTTCAAGTCAAATCTCTGCATAGAAGAAATAGCAGTAAGACTGGGTCTGAAACACAGAAGAAACATATCAGTCAAACTGCTCTGCTGTGTGTTTGTTCAGCTAAGAGCGTTGCATCTGTGTTTGTATTCAGCGGGTTGCCAACGTTATTTTCCTATGAGCTGCGTTTGGATATTCCTGACTGAATGGGAGCATATGATGCACAGAGAAATATCTCACTCTAAACCAAAACGGAGCTATCTAATAGAATGAACTTCACTGTGTGAATTTAACTTACACTGTTACACTGATATGTGTATGCAGCAGTTTAGAAGCTCTTTCTGTGGAAAATGTAAAAGCAGATATTCCCAGCCAAATCTCTGCATTGAAGAAATAGCAGTAAGAATGCGTCTGAAACACAGAAGAAACGTATCAGTCAAACTGCTCTGCTGTGTGTTCTTTCAGCTAAGAGAGTTGTGTCTGTCTTTGTATTCGGCGAGTTGCCAACACTTTTCTTCTATGAGCTGAGTTAGAATATTCCTGAATGAATGGGAGCATATGGTGCACAGAGAAATATCTAGCTCTAAAACCAAAACTCAACTATCTGACAGAAGGAACTTCACTGTGTGAATTCAACTTACAGAGTTACACTGTTATGTATATGGAGCAGTTTACAAATTTTTTCTGTGGAGAATGTAAAAACAGATAATTCCAGCCAAATAACTGCAAGGAAAAAGTAGAAGTAAGACTGCATTTGAAACACAGAAGAAAAGTATCAATCAAACTGCTTGGCTGTGCGTTGGTTCAACTAAGATAGTTTCATTTGCATTTGTGTTCAGCCGGTTCCCAAGCTTTTCTCATATGAGCGGCATTTGGATATTCCTCAATGAATAGGAGCATATGCTGCACAGAGATATATCTCGCTCTAAAACCAAATCGGAGCTGTCTAACAGAATGAAATTCACTGTGTGAATTCAACTTACAAATTAATGCTTATATGTGTCTGCAGCACTTAAGAAACTCTTTCTGTGAAAATGTAAAAGATATTTCCAGGGAAATCTCCATAGAAAAAATAGCAGTAAGACTGCATCAGAAACACAGAAGAAACGTATCACTCAAACTGCTCTACTCTGCATTCTATCAGCTAAGGGAGTTGCATCTGTGTATGTATTCTGAGAGTTGCCAACGCTTTTCTTCTATAAGCTGCATTTGTATATTCCTGAATGAATGGGAACATACACTGCACAGAGAAATATCTCGCTCTACAACCAAAATTGAGCTATCTAACAGAATGAACTACACTGTGTCAATTCAACTTACAGAGTTACACTGATATGTGTATGTAGCAGTTTAGAAACTCCTTCTGTGGAGAATGTAAAAACAGATATTTCCCGCCAAATCTCTGCATAGAAGAAATAGCAGTAAGACTGCTTCTGAATCACAGAAGAAACGTATCACTCAAATTGCTCTGCTTTGTGTTCATTGATCTAAGAGAGTTGCATCTTTGTTGGCATGCAGTGAGTTGCCAACGCTTTTCTTCCATGAGTTGCGTTTGGATTTTACTCATTGAATGGGAGCATATGCTGCACAGAGGAATATCTCCCTGTAAAACCAAAACAGAGGTATTTAGCAGAATGAACTTCACTCTGTGAATTCAACTTACAGAGTTACACTGATATGTGTATGCAGCAGTTTAGAAACACTTTCAGTGGAGAATGTAAAACAGATATTTCTAGTCAAATCACTGCAGGGTAAAAATAGAAGTAAAACTGCATTTGAAATACAGACGAAAAGTATCAGTCAAACTGCTCTGCTGTGTGTTTGTTCAGCTAGGAGAGTTGTATCTGTTTTTGTATTCAGCTGGTTGCCGAACTTTTCTTCTATGAGCTGTGTTTGGATATTCGGAAATGAATAGGAGCATACACTGCACAGAGATGTATCTCGCTCTAAAACCAAAACGGAGCTATCGAACAGAATGAACTTCACTGTGTGAATTCATTTTACAGAGTAATACTGACATGTGTATGCACCACTTTAGAAACTCTTTCTGTGGAGAATGTAAAAGCAGATATTTCCAGCCAAATCTCTGCATAGAAGAAATAGCACTAAGACTACGTCTGAAACACAGAAGAAACGTATCATTCAAACTGCTCTGCTGTGTGTTCATTCACCTAAGAGTGTTGCATATGTCTTGGTATGTAGTGAGTTGGCAATGCTCTTCTTCCATGGGTTGCGTTTGGATATTACTCATTGAATGGGAGCATATGCTGCACAGAGAAATATCTCGCTGTAAAATGAAAACGCAGCTACTTAACAGAATGAATCTCACTGTGTGAATTTAACTTACAGAGATACACTGATATGTGTATGCAGCAGTTTACAAACTCTTTCTTTGGAGAATGTAAAACAGATAATTCCAGCCAAATCACTGCAAGCAAAAAATATAAGTACGACTGCATTTGAAACACAGAAGAAATGTATCAGTCAAACTGCTCTGCTGTGTGTTCTTTCAGCTAGGAGAGTGTCACCTATATTTGTTTTCAGTGGATTGTCGAACTTTTCTCCTATGAACAGCTTTTGGATATTTCTGAATGAATAAGATCATATGCTGCACAGAGATATATCTCTCTCAAAAACCAAAACGGAGGTATCTAACAGAATGAACTTCACTGTGTGGATTCAAATTACAGAGTAATACTGATATGTGTATTCAGCACTTTAGAAACTCTTTCTGTGGAGAATGTAAAACAGATATTTCCAGCCAAATCTCTGCACAAAAGAAATAGCACTAAGATTACGTCTGAAACACAGAAGAAACGTATAACTCAAACTGCTCTGCTGTGTGTTCATTCATCTAAGAGAGTTACATATATCTTGGTATGCAGTGAGTTGCCAATGCTTTTCTTCCATGAGTTGCGTTTGGATATTACTCATTAAATAGGAGCATATGCTGCACACAGAAATATCTCGATGTAAAACCAAAACGGAGGTATCTAAGAGAATGAACTTCACTCTGTTAATGCGACTTACAGAGTTACACTGATATGTGTATGCAGCAGTTTAGAAAATCTTTCTGTGGAGAATGTCAAAAAAGATATTCCCAGACAAATCTCTGAAGAGAAGAAATAGCAGTAAGACTGAGTCAGAAACACAGAAGAAACATATCAGTCAATCTGCTCTGCTGTGCGGTCATTCAGCTAAGAGAGTTGCATCTGTGTTTGTATTCAGCGGGGTGCCAACGCTTTTTTCCTAAGAGCTGCGTTTGTATATTCCTGACTGAATGGGAGTATATGCTGCCCAGAGAAATATCTCACTCTAAAACCAAAACGGAGCTATCTAGCAGAATAAACTTCACTGTGTGAATTCAACTTACAGAGTTACACTGACATGTGTATGCAGCAGTTTAGAAGCTCTTTCTTGGAGAATGTAAAAGCACATATTCCAGGACAAATTTCTGTATAGAAGAAATAGCAGTAAGAATGCGTCTGAAACACAGAAGGAAAGTATCACTCAAACTGATCTACTGTGTGTTCCTACAACTAAGAGATTTGCATCTGTGTTTGTATTCGGCGAGTTGCCAACGCTTTTCTTCTATGAGCTGAGTTTGGATATTGCTGAATCAATGGGAGCATATGCTGCACAGAGAAATATCTTGCTCTAAAACCAAAACGGAGCTCTCTAACAGAATGAACTTCACTGTGTGAATTCAACTTACAGACTTACACTGATATAAGTAAGCAGCAGTTTACAAACTCTTTCTGTGGAGAATGTAAAACAGATATTTCCAGCCAAGTCAATGCAAGGAAAAAAATAGAAGTCATACTGCGTTTGAAACACAAAAGAAACGTTTCAGTCAAATGCTTTGCTGTGTGTTGATTTAGCTGGGAGAGTTGCATCTGTATTTGTATTCAGCGGGTACCAAAGTTTTCTCCTATGAGCTGCGTTTGGATATTCCTGAACGAATAGGAGCATATGCTTCCCAGAGATAAATCACGTTCTAAAACCAAAATGGAGCTATCTATCAGAATGAACTTCACTGTGTGAATTCAACTTACAGAGTTACACTGATATGTGAATGCAGTAGTTTAGAAACTCCTTCTGAGGAGAATGTAAAAACAGGTATTTCTGGTCAAATCACTGCAAGGAGAAAAATAGAAGTAAGACTGCGTTTGAAACACAAAAGAAACGTTTCAGTCAAAATGCTGTGCTGTGGGTTCCTTCAGCTAGGAGAGTTGCATCTGTATTTCGATTCAGCAGGTAGCCAAACTTTTCTCCTATGAGCTGCGTTTGGATATTTCTGAATGAATAGGATCATATGCTGCACAGAGATAAACCTCGCTCTAACACCAAAATGGAACTATCTAACAGAGTGAACTTCACTGTGTGAATTCAACTTACAGAATTACACGGATATGTGTATGCAGCAGTTTAGAAATTCCTTCTGTGAAGAATGTAAAAACAGATATTTCCAGCCAAATCTCTGCATAAAAGAAATGACAGTAAGACTGGGTCTGAAACACAGAAGGAATGTATCACTCAAAGTGCTCTGCTGTGTATTCTTTCAGCTAAGGGAGTTGCATCTGTGTTTGTATTCAGCGAGTTACCAACGCTTTTCTTCTATAAGCTGCGTTTGGATATTCCTGAATGAATGGGAGCATATGCTGCACAGAGAAATATCTCGCTCTAAAACCAAAATTGAGCTATCTAACAGAATGAACTTCACTGTGTGAATTCAGCTTACACAGTTACACGGATATGAGTATGCAGTAGTTTAGAAATCCCTTCTGTGGAGAATGTAAAAGCAGATGTTTTCAGCCAAATCTCTGCATAGAAGAAATAGCAGTAAGACTGTATCTGAAACACAGAAGGAATGTTTCACTCAAACTGCTCTACTGTGTGTTCCTACAGCTAAGAGAGTTGCATCTGTGTTTGTATTCGACGAGTTGCCAAGGCTTTTCTTCTATGAACTGAGTTTGGATATTTCTGAATGAATGGGAGCTTATGCTGCACAGAGAAATATCTTGTTCTAAAACCAAAACGGAGCTATCTAACAGAATGAACTTCACTGTGTGAATTCAACTTACAGACTTACACTAATATGTGTAAGCAGCAGTTTACAAACTCTTTCTGTGGAGAATGTAAAACAGATATTTCCAGCCAAATCACTACAAGGAAAAAAATAGAAGTCGAAAGGAGTCCCTGTTTAATAAATGGTGTTGGGAAAACTGGCTAGCCATGTGCAGAAAACAGAAACTGGACCCCTACCTGACACCTTACACTAAAATTAACTCCAGATGGATTAAAGACTTAAACATAAGACCTAACACCATAAAAACCCTAGAAGAAAATCTAGGCAAAACCATTCAGGACATAGGTGTAGGCAAAGA
>PVKP010035995.1:0-22733 GCA_004027715.1 Plecturocebus donacophilus | reverse complement strand
GTCACATTCAGGTACAGCTATCAAACGTAGATTAGGTCTTTTCACATAGTCCCATATTTCTTGGAGACTTTGTTCATTCCTTTTTATGCTTTTTTCTGTCATCTTGCCTTCTCGTTTTATTTCATTGAGTTGATCTTCGACCTCTGATATCCTTTCTTCTGCTTGGTCAATTCGGCTGTTGAAACTTATGCATGCTTCGCGAAGTTCTCGTGTTGTGTTTTTCAGCTCCATCAATTCACTTATGTTCTTCTCTAAGTTGTTCATTCTCGTTAACATTTCGTTAAATCTTTCAGGGTTCTTAGTTTCTTTGCATTGGGTTAGAACATGTTCTTTTAGCTCACAGAAGTTTCTTATTATCCACCTTCTGAAGCCTGATTCTGTGAGTTCATCACACTCATCCTCCGTCAGTCCTTGTTCTCTTGCTGATGAGGAGCTGCGATCCCCTGTAGGAGGAGAGGCATTCTGATTTTGGGTGTTCTCAGCCTTTTTGCACTGGTTTCTTCCCATTTTTGTAGATTTATCCACCTGTCGTCTTTGTAATTGCCGACTTTCAGATTGGGTCTCTGAGTGGACGTCCGGCTTGTTAGTTATTAAGTTTTTTCTGTTTCTTAGTTTTCCTTCGGGGGGCGCCCCTTCCCCACAGAGCTGGGCCTTCCCGGGTTCAGTTGTGCTCGCTCTCTCCTCAGCGCTTCCAATTGCTGTTCTCCTTGTGGGGTTGGGACCAGCGGAGCCTTTGAGTACCCAGTCCCGTACACTCCGCACTGAGAAGCACCGCGCCGGCCAAAAGAGTTGCGCTGGTGACCCGGGTGGCTCCTTCGCCGGGAATCTCCCAGTCCGTGGGCATCAAAAATTCGTCTGCAATTGCAGCATCCATTTGCTCTGTGCGCTTTCACTGGGAGCTACAATCCTGAGCTGCTGCTACGTGGCCATCTTGGATCTCTCTCCCTTATTTATATACTTAATTATGTCTATGTGATTTCTGTTGCATTGATTTCTGCTGTCTTCATTATTAATTTCTTTCCTCTGT
Organism: Plecturocebus donacophilus; assembly: GCA_004027715.1. Lineage (NCBI taxonomy): Eukaryota > Metazoa > Chordata > Mammalia > Primates > Pitheciidae > Plecturocebus > Plecturocebus donacophilus. Next base: position 21,706 of record PVKP010035995.1, on the reverse strand, counting down.
TTACTCTGGATTTCATAGTTTCTTTCTTCTTTTTTTTTTTTCCTTTTCTTTTTTTTTTTAAGACAGGGTTTCACCATGTTGGTCAGGCTGGTCTTGAACTCCCGACCTCAGGTGATCCACCTGCCTTGGCCTCCCAGAGTGCTGGGATTACAGGCGTGAGCCACTGTGCCCGGCCTGGATTTCATAGTTTCTTAAGGTAGTTTCTTAAGGTAGATGCTGAGGTCATTGAAATAAGTCCTTTCTTTTGCAGTATAGCTTATTAGTGGTACACATTTCTATGTACTGCTGCTTTAGCTGGTTCCCATGTGTTTTGACATGTGTATTTTCATTCTTATTAAATTCCTTTTGATTTCTTTGAATCATGAGTTATTCATGTGTGTTATTTAGTTTTAAAGCATTAGGGAATTATTCATATCTAAACTTTTGTTAGAAATTTCTAGTTTACTTCCATTATGGTCAGTCACATATATGACTTTAGTCTTTTTAAAGTTATTGATTCTTGTTTTATGGCCCTAAATATGGTCTGTCTTGGTATACATTTTATGTGCACTTGAAAAGAATGCACATCCTTTCTGTTGTGTGAGTGTTTCACAAATGTCACTTAGGTCAGGTTGGTTGATGGGGATGTTCAAGTATTTTTTATCTTTACTAATTTTCTATTTACTATATCAGTTGTTTAAAAAGGTTTAGAATCTCAGGAGGGACTGGATGTGCTCCTTCTTTTATGTTTTTATTTCTTAAGTCATTGATGTCCTAGGTTTGATTTTACATTAACTAAATCACTTTAAGCAGATTTTACAATAAAACTTATTTTAAGTCTTCTAGCCCTTTAAGACAAAGGAGATGTGTTAGGAATTAGAACTGAATGATAGAATTGTAGTTTCTATAAATGTTTTGAATTAGTTATGTCATTGTTTGAGTTAAAAGGACTCTTGTCTTTTTGGGCATTGGAATGTGACTGTGTGTCTTTAATAGGGTTTTAGTTTTGTTCATTGGCAAATGATGAAGAAAACAAAACCTATTCTAAAAGCAGACTACAAAGGGATATGGAAGTGATTTTTTTTTTTTTTTTGAGATGGAGTCTCACTATTGTCATCCAGGCTAGAGTGCAGTGGCGCAATCTCAGCTTACTGCAACCTCTGCCTCCCAGGTTCAAGTGATTCTCCAGCCTTAGCCTCCCATGTAGCTGAGACTATAGGTGCATGCCACCATGCTGGGCTAATTTTTGGTAGAGACAAGGTTTTACCGTGTTGGCCAGGCTGATCTTGAACTCCTGACCTCAAGTGGTCCGCCTGCCTCAGCCTCCCAAAGTGCTGAGATTACAGATGTCAGCCACCATGCCTAGCCAATGTTTTACTTTTAAAAGGTGTTTGGAATTTTTATTGTGTGTGTTTTATTTTTCTAAATAAATTAAAAACAATTTTTTTTTTTTTTTTTTAAGAGACAGAGGCTGACTTTGTCACCCAGGCTGGAGTTCTGTGGCACAATCATAGCTCACTGCACACAGCCTGGAACTCCTGGGCTCAAGGATCCTCCTGCCTTAGCCTGCCAAGTAGCTGGGATTATAGGCGTGTGCCACCATGCCTGGCTAAATATTTCATTTTTAGTAGTGATGGGATCTCACTATGTTGCCTTGGCAGGTTTTGAACTCCTGGCCTCAAGCACTCCTCCTGCCTCAGCTTCCCAAAGTACTGTCATTACAAGTGTGAGCCACCTCACCTGGCTGGGAATTTTTTTGTTTTAATGTCATAAAATTTATATTATAAATGAAAGACATAAAAATGCTATTAATTAATTTTCCATCTATGATTGTTTATAACTTTTTCCTAGATTTTTGTTTTTTCAGCTTTTATTTTAGTGTTCAGGTTTGTTACCTGGCATATTGCATGATGCTGTTTTTTGGGTACAAATGATCCTGTCACCCAAGTACTGAGCGTAGTAGTCAGTAGTTAGTTTCTTAACCCTTTGCCCTACCCCGACTCTGGTAGTCTCCTGTTTCTATTGTTGCCATCTTTATGTCCATGAATGACCAGTGTTGAGTTCCCACTTGTAAGTGAGAACATGCGGTATTTGGTTTTCTGTTTCAGCATTAATTTATTTAGGATAATGGCCTTCAGTCACATCCATGTTGCTGCAAAGGACATGATTTCTTTGCTTTTATGCCTGTGTAATATTCCATGGTATATATGTACCACATTTTCTGTATCCAGTCCACTGTTGATGGGCACCTAGGTTGATTCCATGTCTTTACTATCATGAATAGTGCTGTGATGAACATGCGAGTGCATGTGTCTTTTTGGTAGAGTGATTTGTTTTCTTTTGGATATATACCCAGTAATGGGATTGCTGGGTTGAATGGTAGTTCGTTTTTAAACTCTTTGAGAAATCTCCAAACTACTTACCAGAGTGCTGAACTAGTTTACATTCCTACCAGCAGTGTATATGTGTTCCCTTTTATCTGCAGTCTTGCCAGCATCTTTTCTTTTCTGGCTTTTTATAATAGCCATTTTGACTGGCATAAGATAGTATCTCATTGTGGTTTTGATTTGCATTTCTCAGATGATTAGTGTTGTGTAGCATGTTTTCATGTTTGTTGGCTGCTTGTATGTCTTCTTTTGAGAAGTGTCTGTTCATGTCTTTTACCCATTTTTTAATGGGGTCATTTGTTTTTTGCTTGTTCAATTAAGTTCTTTATAGAGTCTGGATATTAGACCTTTGTCAGATGCATAGTTTGCAAATATTTTCTCCCATTCTGTAGGTTAACTCTATTGATAGTTTATTTTGCTGTGCAGAAGCTCTTTAGTTTAATTAGGTCCCACTTGCCAATTTTGGTTTTGTTGCAGTTGCTTTTGATGACTCAGTCCTAAATTATTTCCCAAGATTAATATCTAGAATGATATTTCCTGTTTTTTTCTTTCTTTCTAGGATTCTTATAGTTTGAAGTCTTATGTTTAAATCTTTAATCCATCTTGAGTGAATTTTTGTATGTGGTGAAGGGTAGGGTTCCAGTTTCATTCTTCTGCATATGGCTATCCAGCTATCCTAGCATTGTTTATTGAATAGAAGTTCATCTGGCCATTGCTTATTTTTGTTGACTTTGTTAAAGATCAGAAGATTATTGGTGTGTGGCTTTATTTCTGGGTTCTCTATTCTGTTATGTTGGTCTGTGTGTCTGTTTTTGTACCAGTACTATGCTTTTTTTTTTTTTTTAAACACTGTAGCCTTATAGTATAGTCTGAAGCTGGGTAATCTCTGCAGCTTTGTTCTTTTTGCTTAGGATTGTTTTGGCTATTTGGGTTCTTTTTTGGTCCCATGTAAATTTTAGAATAGTTGCTTCTAGTGAAAAATTACATTGGTAGTTTGATAAGAATAACACTAAATCTGTAGATTGATTTGGATAGTATGGCTGTTTCAACAGTATTGATTCTTCTAATCCATGAGCATGAAATTTTTTTCCTTTTGTTTGTGTCATCTGTTGTTTCCTTAGCAGTGCTTTAGTTCTTGTTGAGATCTTTTACCTCTTTGGTAAGATGTATTCCTAGGGTTTTGTTTTGTTTTTTGTAGCTGTTGTAAAGAGACTGCATTCTTTTTTTTTTTTTTTTTTTGAAATCCTATTAACAGATATTGTACTGAACCAGAAGAAAATTAAGTCTATAGAAGATAAACCAAATCATTTTTAACTGTAGTAATGCATAAACTATTTAGACAGATTGAAAACAACTATCTCAATAACCTTACAGTTGATTTCTTTTCTTTGCTTTTTTTTTTTATAAGAGAAAAAAAGAAAGAGAAGGAAAAAGTGGGAGAGAGAACAGAATTCTTGCTTTATTAGCCCAGGCTGGAATGCAATCTTAAAAAGGTATTAAAAACCTCTTTTATGCCGTCAATTATACTTAACAACAGAGACAGAAAGGAATACGGGAAGAAAATAACAAACAGTCAACCAATATTTCATTTAGATCTGTGAGATACTATGTAAATACTAAAGAGTAATTCACTTTCTGTTATATAGTTGCTTTCAGAATGAGTGAATGAGTGTATTATAAATTAACAATGTGATGTCAAAATCTCCTGCCATTATTGTACAGGAGTCCAAATCTCTTTGTAAGTCAATAAAAACTTGTCTTATGTATCTGGGTGCTCCTATATTAGGTACGTATGTATTTATAATCATTAACTCCTATTGTTACAGTGATCCTTCTACCATTATGTAATGTCCTTCTTTGTTTCTTTTAGTCTTTATTACTATTGAAGTCTATTTTATCGGAGACAAGAGTTACAACTCTTGCTTTTTTTTCTCTCTCTCTCTCTCTCTATTTAATTAGTAAATCTTCCTCCATCCGTTTAAGTCTTTGTATCGTTGCGAGTTGGATCTGGATACTACATACCAATGGATTTTAACTTTTTATTCAATTTGCCTGTCTGTGACTTTGATTAGGGCATTGTATCCATTTAAGTTTAGAATTAATATTAATATTTGTGAGTTCAATATTGTAATTTAATGCTAACTGGCTTTTTTGCCCATTGATGTAAATTCTTCATTATGGAGATACTCTTTACGTTTTGGTGAATTTTTGAGATAACTGATACTGGTTGTTCCTTTCTGTTTGTAGTGCTTCTTTCAGAAGATCTTGTAAAACAGGCCTGGTGGTGATGAAATCTCTGAGTGCTTGCTTGTTTGTGAAAAATTTTATTTTTCCTTTGTTTATAAAACTTAGTTTGGCAGGATACGTGATTCTGGGTTGAAAATTCTTTTCTTTGAGGATATTTAATATTGATCCCCACTCTCTTCTAGATTGTAGGGTTTCTGCTGAGAGGTCTGCTGTGAGTCTGATAGGCTTCCCTTTATAGGTAATCTGACCTTTCTCTCTAGCTGCCCTTAAAATTTTCTCCTTTATTTCAACCCTGGTAAATCTAGCAATTATATGTCTTGGAGTTGGTCTACTTGAGGAATATCTTTGTGGTGTTCTCTGGATTATCTGGAGTTGAGTATTGTCCTGCTTTACTAGGTTAGGAAAGTTTTCCTGAATAATATCTTGAAAAATATTTTCCAACTTAGATTCATTCTCTTCATGACATTCAGGTACACCGATCAGTCGTAAATTAGGTCTTTTTATATAGTCCCATATTTCCTGGAGACTCTGCTCATTTCTTTTTACTCTGTTCTCGAATCTTGTCTTCTCGTTTCATTTGATTTAGTAGGTCTTCGACCTCTGATATCCTTTCTTCTGCTTGATCAATTCGACTGTTAAAACCTGTGCATACTTCGTGACGTTCTCTTATTGTGTTCTTCAGTTCCAGTAATTCCCTTATATTCGTTTCTAAATTGTCTATTCTCATTAGGATTTCGTCAAACCTTTTTTTCAAGGTTCTTAGTTTCTTTGCATTGGGCTAGAACATGTTTTTTTAACTCAAAAAAGTTCCTTATCATCCACCTTCTGAAGCCTATTTCTGTTATTGGAACGCACTCGTTCTCCATCAGGCCTTGTTCCCTTGGTGGTGAAGAACTGTGATCCCCTGTGGAAGGAGAAGCATTCTCCTTCTGGGTCTTTTCAGCTTTTTTACGCTGGTTCCTTCCCGTCATTGTAATTTTGTCCACCTGTCGTCTCTGTAATTACCTACTTTCAATTTAGGTCTCTGAGTGGACGTCCAACTTGTCGATTCCCAACGCGGAAATCTGAGCAACCCACTGTGCCAGCTAAAACCACGGCATTAAGATTCGTGGTGCTTTTCTGCTCGGGAATCTCCGGTCTGGCTTCCCTCTTGAATCCTTATTTCAATCATGTAAATGGGCGACTCGCCTTCCCGGAGATCCAAATGTCGATCAAAAGGGAAGCTAGTCCCGTTTACTCTGCACCAAGAACCACCACGCAGAAGCGCCAGCAAAACGGCCAGCGCCGGCCACAAGAGTTGCGCTGGCGACCCATGGGGCTCCTCTGCTGGGAATCCTAGTCCGTAAGCAACAAAAATTCTTCTGAAAATGTGGCGTCCTCTCCTTCTGTGGGCTTTCTCTGGGGGCTGCAATCCTGAGCTGCTAGTAGTCGGCCATCTTGGATCTCTCTCTACGAGACTGCATTCTTTATTTGGCTCTCAGCTTGAACGTTACTGCTATATAGAATTGCTACTGATTTGTATACATTGATTTTGTATCTTAAAACTTTAATGAAGCCATTTATTAGTTCCAGGAGCCTTTTGACAGAGTCTTTAGGATTTTCTAAGTATAAAATCATATTGTCTGTGAAGGTAGTTCGACTTCTTTTGCTGTTTGGATACCTTTTATTTCTTTCCTTTGCCTGATTGCTGTGGCTAGAATTTTCAGTACTCTGTTGAGTAGGAGTGGGAGGAGTGGACCAGGAGCATTGGCTCACCTCTGTAATTCCAGAACTTTGGGAGACTGAGGCAGGTGGATCACGAGGTCAGGAGTTCAAGATCAGCCTGGCCAAGATGGTGGAACCCTGTCTTTTTTTTTTAAACAAAGGAGTGGGAAGAGTGGACATCCTTGTCTTGTTCTAGTTCTCAAGAGGAATGTGCCAGTTTTTCTCGTTCAGCATGATGTTGACTGTGGATTTGTCATAGGTGGCTCTTATTTATTTTGAGATACGTTCCTTCGATGCCTGATTTGTTGACAGTTTTTAACATGAAGAGATGATGGATTTTATTGAAAGCTTTTACTTCATCTATTCATCTGTCTTCCTTTTTTCTACTTGACCTAATAGAAAAAATTTTCAACCCTACTTCAATTGAATTACCTGAGCTGAGGGACTGAGATTGCTCCTGGCAAATAGAATTAATGGATTATTTTTTAAAGGGGGCAAAAAGCTCCAAACAGAAATGTTTCTGAGATGTGGGGGCATTTTGGGACTAAAGTAACATGCATTTGTAGGGAGATAGTAAAATGAAAATATAGGAATTTACTTTTTTATTCATTTATTTAGCCTTTAAAAAAAACACTTAAGAACGCATAGAAAGTTGCAAAAATAATTCAGCGTCCTATGAACCCTTCACCCAGCTTTCACCAATAGTGTCAGCTTATGTAGCTATAATACAATATCAAAACCATGAAAATGGCATTCGTACAATATCATTAACTAGATTATAGCCCTTATTTGGTCTTTACATATACTTGTGTATGTTTGTGTTTTGTGTGTGTGTATACCAGTCATACAATCTCATCCTGTGAATAGATTTGTATAATGGCCACCACCACAATCAATATACAGAACAGTGCTGTCATTACAAAGGAACTTACTTGGGCTGGCCTTTTATATTTGCACTCTCACCCTGTCTTAATGTTCTTGCAACCACTAATGTGTTGTTCTCACAACCACTAATGTGTTCTCCTTCTCTATGTCAATATTATATATATATTTTCTTCTTTTTTTTTTTCCTTTCAAAGCAGGGTCTCACTCTGTCACCTAGGCTGGAGTACGGTGTTGCAGTCATGACTCACTGCAGCCTCCACCTCCCAAGCTCAGGCAATCCTCCTGCCCTCACCCTTCCAAGTAGCTGTGATCACAGGCACAAGCAACCATGCCTCGCTGATTTTTTTTTTTTTTTTTTTTTTTTTTAATTTGTAGAGATGGAGTGTCACTATGTTGCCCAGACTGGTCTTGAACTCCTAGGGTCAAGCAATCCTCCTCTCTCAGTCTCCCAAAGTGTTGGAATTATTTGGTGAGCCACTTTGCCAGGCCTTTATGTGAATATTATATAAATGGAACCATACAGTATATAACCTTTTGAGATTTGTGTCAGTAAATATAATGTTTTTGAGAGCCATCTAAATTGTTTCACAGAGTTCGTTCCCTTTTTGTGTGTAGTATTCCATTGTATGGTCAGATACCATTTGTTCATTCACTCCCATGTTAATGGATTTTATGTATTTGTTTTTTGAATCTGCATCACTGGCAATGGATTTTTTTTAAAGCTGTTAACTTTTTTTTTTTTTTGGAGATGGAATCTTTGTCACCGAGGCTGGAGTGCAGTGTTGTGATCTCGGGTCACTGCAACCTCCATCTCCTGGGTTCAAGTGATTCTTATACCTCAGCTTACCGAGTAGCTGGGATTACAGGCACCACCTGCCAGCTGCCACCCACTAGAGATGGGGTTTCACCCTGTTGGCCAGGCTGGTCTTGAACTCCTGAGCTCAGGTGATCCACTTGCCTTGGCTTCCCGAAGTGCTAGGATTATAGGCATGAACCCCCATGCCCTAAAGCTATAAACTTTTAAGGGTTTTGTATATATTCTAAACATAAATTCTTTGTTGGATATGTGGTTTGCAAATAACTTTTCCCAGTCTGTTCTTTGTTTTTTGTTTGTTTGTTTTTTGTTTTGAGACAGAGTTTTGCTTTTTCGCCCTGGCTAGAGTGCAATGGCATGATCTTGGCTCACTGCAACCTCTGTCTCCTGGGTTCAAGCGATTCTCCTGCCTCTCAGCTTCCCGAGTAGCTGGGATTACAGGCACCTGCCACCACGCCTGGCTGATTTTTGTATTTTTAGTAAAGACGAGGTTTCACCATGTTGGCCAGGCTGGTCTCGAACTCCTGACCTTGTGGTCCTCCCACCTCAGCCTCCCAAAGTGCTGGGATTACAGGTGTGAGCCACCACGCCCGGCCGGTTTTTTATTCTTTTTAACAGAGTGTTTTGCACAGCAAAAAAATCCTTTAATTTTATTAAAATTTTTTTTCTTTTTCTTTTTTTTTTTTTTTTTTTTTTTGTCAGAGTCGTCCTCTGTTGCCCAGACTGTAATGCAGTGGCTCGATCTCAGCTCACTGCAACCTCCGCCTCCTGGGTTCAAGAGATTCTTTTGCCTCAGCCTCCCAAGTAATTAGGATTACAGGTGTGTACCACCATGCCTGGCTAACTTTTGTATTTTTAGTAGAGACAGGTTTTCGCCATATTGGTCAGGCGGGTATTGAGCTCCTTGCCTTAAGTGATCCACCCACCTCAGCCTCCCCGACATACTGGGATTACAGGTGTGAGCCACTGTGCCCATCCTAAAATTGGTTTTCTGTTTCTTAAAAAATTTTTTTTTGTCTGGATGGGGTGGCTCACGCCTGTAATCCTAGCACTTTGAGAGGCTGAGTTGGGTGGATTACCTGAGGTCAGTAGTTCAAGGCTAGCCTGGCCATCAGGGTGAAACTCCATCTTTAAAAAAAAAAAAAAATTTTTTTTTTCCCATACTGCCTTTATGTGTACAATCTGTTCATTTTCAATCAGCTTTCTGAGGTTGAAAAATGTCTTTAATTTTGATGAAGTTCAGATTGTGTTCTTGGTGTCATGTCTGAGAACTTTTAACCTATTCCTAGGTTTTCTCCTATGTGTTCTTATAAAAGTTTTTTAGTTTTATATTTTACATTTAACTCATGATCCATTTTGAATTAATTTTTGCATATGATGTGAGGTGTAGGTTAAGCTTATTTTTTTAACTTAGCTCATAGATGTCCAGTTGTTCTAGTATAAGTTATTGAAAAGTGTGTCCTTCCTGCATTGAATTGCTTTTCCACTTTTGTCGAAAATCAGCTGGACATATTCAGGCCAGTTGCGGTGGCTCACGCCTGTAATCTCAGCACTTTGGGAGGGCAAGACGGGTGGATCACTTGAGGTCAGGAGTTGGAGACCAGCTTGGCCAACATGGTGAAACCCCATCTTTACTAAAGATATAAAAATCAGCCAGGCATGATGGTGCATGCCTGTGATCTCAGCTACTTGGGAGGCTGAGGCAAGAGAATCACTTGAACCCAGGAGGCAGAGGTTGCAGTGAGCTGAGATCACACCACTGCACTGTAACCAGGGTGACAGTTAGACTCTGTTTCAAAAAAAAAAAAAAATCAATTGGACATATTTGTGTTGTTTATTTCTGGGTTCTCTTTTCTGTTCAGTTCACTTATGGGACAGTCCTTTTGCTGATACCACAATGTCTTGATTACTGCTGCTATGTAGTAAGTCTTAACATTGGGTAGAGGGATTCCTTACACTTACTGTTCTATTTCAAAATGGTTTTAGTGATTCTTTTTTTTCTTTCTGCATAAATTTTAGAATAAGCTTTTTTATATCTACAAAAAGTCTTGCTGGGATTTTGATAGGAATTACATTAAACCTATAAGGAAATATGAGATAAAGGAAAAACTAAACTTATACCTACTCTCACACTCACCACAACACAGGACATATCTGACACCACATTTGTGGGGTTTTTTTTCCCCCCCATACACCAAACAGCTCTCCAGCAGACACAAGTTGGGTATATTATAATTTAACTAAACTTCAATACTGTATGCCTGGAATAAGCATCAGATCCCACAGGCTAAGGCTCTGTCCTACAAGATTGCCCCTACTTCAGATCCAGTTTCATTCCCGGAGTGGTTTTACCTGTTCTTTTGACTGACCAACTATAAATTGGATACAGATCAACAACCAGATGAAGAGGCACATAGGGCGAGACATGTGGGAAGGAGCATGGAGCTTCTGTGCCCTCTCTGGGCTCACTGTCCTCTAGGTACCTGCATGTGGTCAGGAACCTGGAAGCTCTCTGAACCCTATAGTTCACTGATTTTCATGGTGGCTTTATCACATAGGCCTGATCCCCTTCCCAGAGGATTGTGGGGTGAAATGGAAAGTTCCAATTTTCTAATCATGGCTTGGTCTTTCTGGTGCACAGCCCAGTTAAAATTCACTGCGTTAGAACAAAAGGCATTTCTGTCACCCAACAAGTTCTAGGAGATTGGAAGCTCTGTTTCAAGAACTAGGATGAAGACCAAAAATATATATATTTTTATTATATATCACAGTATCACAATAAGTTTCGAGGAGAATTGGCTTTTTTTTTCTATTTGATTCTTCTGACCTAAGAAGATACTGTGTCTCTCCATTTATGTAGATTTAAAATTTTTTTCGTCAGTATTTTGTAATTTTTAGCATACATATCTTGTATATGTTTTGTTGGATTTCTATCTTAAGCAGTTTATCGTTTTGTTTTTTCATGCTGTTTGCCAGGAACAGTCTCAGTCCCTCAGCCCTGGTAATTCATTTCAAGTGGGGTTGAAATTTAAGAGGTCAAATAGAAGTGAGATGAAACTTTTTTTTTGCAATTTTAAATGATGCTGTGTTTTAAATTTTAGTTTTTACATGTTTGTTGCTACTAGTATATAGAAATATGGTTGGTTTTTATGTGCTGATCTTGTATCCTGTGAGTTTGCTGAACTCATTTACGAGTTTTTCTTATAGATTGAGTTTTTCTACATAGGCAATTATGTCATCTTCAAATAGGACAATTTAATTTTTTCCCAACTATATATTCATTTTCTATCCTTTTCTTACTTTATTGCTCTGGCTAGGATTTACTTAAACACTGAATTTTTTGTTCTGGTGGTGCTGACTTCAGGAGCCTAATTTGGGATGAGCAAATGCTAATTTCACTCACTTTATCATTACAGTTTCAGATCTTTGGCTTCTCTTGGACTTCAGAAGTTTAGCTTGGATTGATCTTGAATGTGATTGTATTTGCCTCTGCTGAAGGGGGAAAAGCTGTATGTCCTGAGCATGTACACAGTGCAGTATAATTTTTATTTATTTGACTCCCTTGAGTGTGAGCTTCTTAAAGAAGACAGTTCTGAAGATACAGGGCTTGGTACACAGCAAACTTGTAATTAATGTTTGAGGCCAGGCATGGTGGCTCACATCTTTAATCCAGTGCTTTGGGAGGCTGAGGTGGGAGGATTGCTTGAGCCTAAGAGTTCAAGATCTGCCTGGGCAACGTAGCAAGATCCTATATCTAATAATAATAATAATAATAATTGTTTGCTGAGCAAATATTTAAATGAATAAGTGGAATGAATATGTGGCTTCTTCTCAAATAAGAAGTCTAGGGAAAACCTTTTCAGACAAGGTATATTGTAACTGAAGTTGAAATGACAAATGTGAGACTATTTACAATTGCACGTGCAGTTGCACATGTGGTTTTGGTATCAAACTTTTTGTTTCTTTTTGTTTACTTGCATGCCTTGTAAGTTTCATGTTTTACTAACAAGGCACTTTATTCTTTGAGGGTTACATATCATTTGGTTCGGTTTGCTTCTGTATGTTGAAAAAACATGTTTTGTCTTTTGAAAAAAGACAATTATCTAATTGGTTTTAAGTTAGGAGAATTCTAAATTATAGGTCACAATAAGTGAGTAATTATACTGAGGAAGAGCAAAACAAACAAACAAAAAAGAATCCTGGAACCATGTTTTGTATATAAGTGGAAAGAAGTTATCCTTTAGATCTGATTTTTTTATGTGAGTATGCTTGAATGTGTATGCCAAGAGGTTAGTGGGTTGGGCTGGGCTGGGGAGGAGATGTGTATCATATGTAGGGAGTATAGTTATTTTAAATAATGCTTTAGCAAGGGAATTAGTACTTGTTTAAGTGCTCATATTGCCTTAATGTTAGCATAGCTTTTTCATCAATATGTTCAATATCTCAAATATCAAATTTGCATGAAAAAGTTCTCCCAAACATCTAATCCTTCCCTGTTTTATTTTTCTTCATTGCATTTACCGTACTCTAACATAATGTGTATTTTATGTATTCATTTTTTTATTTAATGCCTGGCTACATCCACTTGAATGTAAGCTTTAAGAGGTCAGGGATTTTTATTTATCTCTATTAACAGTTGTATATCTAGGCCCATGATATCATCTGGTACATAGAGAATACTTAATTTGTAAATAAATGAAAGGAGGATTACTTTTAAAAGATAGTGATTTCTAGGAGATGGGAATGAGGAATCTTAATCATAAGCCTAGCAAATGATAAAATATGATCCCTATGGGATAGCAGGAAAATCATTGTCTTTTTACCCTGAGGAGCATATTTGTCCTCTATAAAAGGCCTTTCTATTTAGAAGGAATTTTATTTGATTGACTCTCTGTTTAAACAACAAACAAAAAAGAATCCTTTGTTGAGAAGCTACACAGGCTGTAAAGGTTCCGGGTTCTGTGCTTTGTGCTGGAGGGAGCACCACTGTGATGGACCTGGTGGGTCTCCTCTGAGACTGTGCAGGACTTAGATTTTGTAACTAAAGTGTTTTTTGTTTTTTTTTTTTAATTTATTTTTTTGAGATGTAGTCTTGCTCTGTTGCCCAGGCTGGAGTGCAGTGGTGTGTCTCGGCTCACTGTAACCTCCGCCTCCTGGGTTCAGGCGATTTCTTTTGTCTCAGCCTTGTGAGTAGCTGGGATTGCAGGCACGCACCACCATGCCTGGCTAATTGTTGTATTTTTAGTAGAGATGTGATTTTACCATGTTGGCCAGGCTGGTCTCGAACTCCTGGCCTCAAGTGATCCGCTCGCCTCGGCCTCCCCAAGTGCTGAGATTACAGGCATATGTCACCGTGCCAGGCCTAAAGTTGTATTTATTTTGCTTGGCTTGCTTGTCATGTGAAGAATCTTACAGCTTTCCACATAGGGCTAGTTATATTTTATTCACTTACTGATACATGAAAGGATAATTTATATTGAGGAAATGTATAGATGCAATTTATTCTGAGAATTTATGTATTTACTTATATTTCTACAAAGTATTCGACTTTTTATCTAGTCATTGGCTGATAGTCTTCTCATACTAATAACATAGTAGAGAAGTTGATGAAAATGTTTTATTCATCTGTTCTTGGACAAGAAACCCTATTCTATCTGTTGTTTTTAGTTAAAGCTGAATGTTCTAGTAGGAAACATGGGTTCAAGTTTCTACTATACTGTTTCTGAGCAGGTTATGTCTCCTTCCTGGGTCCTAATTTCTCCAGTTATAAAATAGGGGATTTCAGGTAAATTAGCACATCCACTTTGATAAAAGTTTATCTGGGCTGGGTGTAGGGGCTCATGCCTATAATCCTAAGGCAACGGGATGCTAAGGGGCAGATTACTTGAGGCCAGGAGTTCATGACCAGCCTGGCCAACATGGTAAAACCCTGTCTCTACTAAAAATGCCAAAAAAAAAAAAAAAAAAAAAAAAATTAGCTGGGAGTGGTGGTGGGTGCCTGTAATCCCAGCTACTTGGGAGGCTGAGGCAGGAGAATCACTTGAACCTGGGAGATGGAGGTTGCAGTGAACCAAGATCACACCGTTGCACTCCAGCCTGGGTGACAGAGTGAGAATCCATCTCAAAAATTTTTTTAAAAAAAATCTGAAGCAAGTATCAATACATATATGACCATTAGGGTAATTTTTCTTGGTAGTCCTTATGTCTAAAACCTTCCCTTCCTGTCTGCTGTTTACTAGCTTAATTATTCCTCCTGTTTCATACTAGATTCTATCATCAAGTATAAATTTTAATACTCCTGGCCAGGCACTATGGCTGACACCTGTAATCCCAGCACTTTGAGAGGCCGAGGCAGGCAGATTACCTGAGGTCAGAAGTTTGAGACCAGCCTGGCCAACGTGGTGAAACACCATCTCTACTAAAAATACAAAATTTAGCTGAGCATAGTGGCGGGTGCCTGTAATCCCAGTTACTCAGGAGGCTGAGGCAGGAGAATCACTTGAACCTGGGAGGCGGAGGTTACAGTGAGCCAAGATCACACCACTGAACTCCAGCCTGGGCGACAAGTGTGAAACTCAATCTCAATAAAATAAACATCTTACTACTCCTCTCAACTCCTGCTATTATCTTTGTTATTTTCAGCAACCATGTAGAGGGATCCATTCAATAATATCCTGGCATAGTTGTTTGACCCCATTATCATTTCTAATCCACTTAGCTGTCTGCCTTGTCATACCTTTGAATTATTCCTTCACTAAAATCCTAACTCTAGATAACCTCCTCACTACAACCTGATAAATTTCTTAGCTTCCACATTTTTATTCTTAAAGTATACCACTTCTCAGACTTACCAGCACCTCTATTAAGTCTTTTCTTCCTCTCTTTTAATCTTTACTTTCCTCCCCTTTTAGCTTAGATTCCATTGTTACTCTCTCTAGTCCATGTCATAAATTGTTTGCCCCATTTTTTGGTGAATTTATCTGGTAAAGCTGTCTGGTAAAACTTTGTCTTTGAATTACTGTAGTCTACTGAACAAAGCCACACAGTGGAGCAGATTGGTGGGCCTATAAAATGATACCAAATGATATCAGTCAGTTGTCAGCACTGCTTATCAATTCTACTTTTTGTTCAGCATATATTCTTGTTCTTTACATTATCTCTGTCAGATTTTTTTTTTTTTTTTTGCTTATCTCAAATTTGGAATCTCCTTTCTTTCTGCTGATTTTCTTTTCATTTCATGGAGAAAATAGCTATAATGTGGAAGCTTCTTTAGCTTCTTTACCACTAAAGTTACAAATATTTTGTTACCTGTACCTGCTTTTTCTTTTTCATCTGTTGTTGTGGAGGAAATATTCCTTCTTCTATCACTGTTCATGCTCTGAATCCCCTCCCTTCCTTTTCAAGAATAACTTTTTTGAGAACTTTGGCAGCAAAGGGCATGGAGAGTTAAACGGAAGTTGGAAGAGTTGACTGGATTCATTGTCTTTATTTTCTCATCTCCTACTCATTGGAGTTGGGCTTCTGCTCCTACCACTCCTTGACTCCTGAAACCATTCTTACAGAGGGTACCAGTGACTCCAAGTTGGTTAAATTGGATGGCATTCTTTTTTTTTTTTTGAAACAGAGTCTTCTTCTGTTACCCAGGCTGGAGTGCAATGGTGTGACATTGGCTCACTGCCCCCTCTGCCTCCTGGTTTAAGTGATTCTCCTGAGTAGCTGGGAGTACAGGCGCCCACCACCATGCCCAGCTAATCTTTTTTTGTATTATTAGTAGAAATGGGGTTCACCATGTTGGCCAAGCTGGTCTTGAACTCCTGACCTCAGGTGATCCGCCCACCTTGGCCTCCCAAAGTGCTGGGATTACAGGCATGAATCACTGTGCCTGGCCCAGATGGCATTCTTTGATGGGCCTCCAAGCAGCATTTGTTCAGTTCCTGACTAATCTTTTCTTGGCTTCTTTAATAGCATTTGCAGTCTTGATTTCCTTCTACCTCTCTGGTTACTCTTTTTCTGTCTCCTACAGTTTTATCAGTAACTACAAAATTATTGTAACATTAAACAAATAAAGATATATTGTCTTACAGAGAAAAATGCAAAATTTGTATAAATTTTGAGAATAAAACAGGCTTTAAGGATACCAGGTCGTGGCAGGAAATTTTGAGCAGGTCACACACTACTGTGAGATATACTGGAAAAAGTTGTGTCTCATTCGTACATGTTTCATAAATGATTCTTTTCAACAACCTTCTAAGGTAGATAGTTATATTCCTGTTTATCCACAAAGGATTTGAGGTGGAAAAGGATGGGATGTGTTCAGGAAACAGTGCCCTTGTTCTTTCCAATTGGAAGGCTAAGTTACAATAAGATACTATTGAAGATGAAATCTGTTGTTTCCATGTTATGGGGTGCATTGAATGCCAAGGGGAGAAGTTTTTTACTTAATTTTTTAGATAGTGAAGACTGATTGAAGATTTTTTTTTTTTTTTTTTTTTGAGATAAAGTCTTGCTCTGTTGCCCAGGCTGGAGTGCAGTGGCACGAATGGCACTTCCACTTGAAGCCTTTTCGTAGGCTTCCCAATATAATGAATTGCGCCTTCCTTGACATTCCTGTAGCACTTTGTCATACCTTTGAGGTAGCATACTTCTCATGTTGTATCATAATTACTTGTTTATATTTGGCTTCCCCATTGGGTTTGAGCTCTCCTAGAGTAGGATTATTAGTTTATGGGTAATGTTGATTTTGGTAATTTTTCCTCATCGCTATCTCAGTGGTTGACATGATAAGTGATTCTTGAATTTGTAAATGAATAAAGAGTTTGCATTTTGAATCTTTTGTCTGAATAGCTTCTTAGAAAGCATCATTTTTATGTTTTTACTGATTATAGTATTGAATAAATTAGAAACCATTCCTACTTCCTCTCTGCTGATACATATATTTTAGTTAGTTAAACCTATTTTGATAGAGGGGTTCTGTGACTTTAAAGACCTGTTACTCTGCAGACACTCATACAGTGTATAGCATACCCTGTGCAAATCCGCTGTCTGTTCAGGTCTTGTGTTTGTTTTCCCCATAGACATAATCCAGCCGTTAGTTGTTGAAAGCAGCATATGGAAGAAGGAATCCTTGGAGATGTGGATTTATTAGCTCTCACAATGAAAGACCACACTGGTTATGCTAAGAATTAGAAGATTTCTGCTGAATGAAAGGGACATGGATCCTGTTTTTCTTGTGCAGTTTTCAGCAGTGTAGCAATCTCTTATGACTATAATTGTTGTAAGAAGACCAGAAAAAGATTTTGTAAATAGACTTTCCTTCAAGCCCTAGACTGTTGGTTGCAGCTGTCATAATTATAGGAGGGACAGCTTTTCTTCCTCGTTGAGTATAGACTGAATCTGGCCTTTAGTTATTGCTATATTTACACCTTAGGTAGTACAACTGGCTGATTGTGTTCTTTATACAAAACCTTTATCTGTCATATTAGGAAATTTGTATTCATATCTCCTGAATTTTGTTGGAGAGTGAGTAATTATTATAGCCTGTCTTATAGTTTGGAAAAAATGACTGTATTTAATTTGTTTAACCCATTTCCTAAAAATACAGTGCTGCCTTCACAAACAATTTTGTGTGTGTGACTTATTAGAAAGATTAGCAACTTTCCCTTGTGTTTACTAAGATTCTGACAATTACCATGAAGTTGTAAAGTTTAAACGTTGCTTATAGAGTGTTTAAGGGACAAAATCATATTATGAAAACAATCTTTCACTCTTAAAATCTAAAAGATTATATATTTTGCACCATGAATTAAGAGACAGAAGCATCTTTAAACTTGGCTGAAGTCCTACTTTAAAAATGGTAGTCAGTAACCAAAGAAACAATCTTGAGATTATTAAAGCTTGTATAAAACTAGACTTTTTTGTGCTGTGCCCTTTTAGAAGTCTGGGGGAATGGGGAGTGTTTCTTGTGACAGCACTGTAAGCGATGCATAGATGAATGAATTTGTCCATGCTCAGAACTCACAACACGTGTACTAGCCCTCTCTTGCACATAAAAGAGCAGGGAAACCGACCTTAGCAGTGATTTAGCTCCTGAAGAAAGAAGCTTTCGTTACTGTCCAAGAAGTGAAGACCAGCGAGTTCTAGCGATAAAGAAACAAAAGAGCCCCTGACAGTATCGAAAGAATCTGACATTTGCTTTGTCTGTACAAAGGATGAAAGGAATTTTGCCGACTTAGTCAGAACAATAACTGGTTTTATATCAGTTTGGGTCTAAAATACAGGCATCAGAATAATATGTTTTTCTTTGTATTTCTGAAGAATTGTCATCTTTTTCAAAACGTATGTGGAGTGGTTTTGTGTCTGGAAAGGAAAACGTGACATGGATTTTATAAGCTTAGTAGCTGTAGGTGGAGACTGTCTTGTTTGCTAAACCTTTTTAATAAACAGCGAAGTCAGAATATCAAAGATTGGAATTTTTCCCCCTGGAACCTTTTGTTCTTTTCTTGGTACTTCAAATAATTTCAACCAAAGGGGTATGCACGGAAATGAAAACAAATATGAAGTCTTTCCGCTATTTGGCAGTGCTTCAGATAAGATATACCTATACTCCTGTGAAGAAAGACGTGACTCTGATATGAGGCAGTGATTGTATACTTACGCTGGACGGAGGGAGAACTGGTTTAGTGGTACAGTGGGTTAGTGGTGTACTGAATGAATTGTTTGCCTCTTTATCCTGCAGTAAGGAGGCACTAGTAGTTGACTGTCTGGGGAGTGGCTTTTTTTGTCTGATATCTATTATGGATGATTCCAGTATTCTGAGAAGGAGAGGGTTACAGGTGAGTAAAAGAAAACCTTTTTCACTGGTCTCCTTCCTTTTAGTGTATCTTGTAAATGTACTGAACAGGTTGTTATAATTTATTTAATTCATTTGAAGTAGGAGGCAGGGTGGAGTGCAGCTAAGTTCCTCTTTATTCTTTGAGGTATAGTTATAATTAGAGAACTTATCTAAAATCTTGCTATTTTGATAGAAAAATGCTGCTTGGGCTTATTTACACTGTATTTAGTGAATAGAGCAATTAAATCAGACCTGTATGGGATATAAGCCTAATTTAGGACATTAGATATTATTGCTGACAGATTGTTTACAGTGAACATATTCTGTTCCTGACCACCATGCTGGGCTGCCCCCCATTAAGTCATATGTATGTGTAGTATATGCTTGATTCTATATATAGTTTTAAGAACTTTTCTAAATTATCACTTTGCATATATACATTCCATCCACCTATTGTCTGTCTGCCTGCCTGCCTGCCTGCCTGCCTGCCTACCTACCTACCTACCTACCTACCTGCCTGCCTACTTATTTACCTACCTACCTATCATCTTTTCCTTCTTAAATCTTAGGTAGTTTGTTAGATAAAGAGGTATGTAAGATAAAACAATGAGTGAAAATAGACTGATAGGCAACCTTCAACTGAGTTTTAATGAATATCCTTAGCACTAAAAGGATACATGCCAAATTTGATGATTATTATTTTCATGCCTTGTGGATTATCTCATCTTAGTCTTATTAGCAAAGAGCAAACCAGCTTCTATTTAGTCTATCACTGAATGTTTTTGAGAATTGGCATAATGAAGATTCTAGTGTAAGTCACTGAGCTAATCAATCAACCTGTGATGTTCTAGTCATGAAATGTAGGTATTTCTCTGGTTTTGTTTATTTGACATTATTTATAAAGCACTTTTTTTGCTACAAAGCACCTAAGGTTTTTAAAATTATGAATTAACATTATTTTAGTTTCTTTAAAGTTCTCAGAAAGAAAATTTATAGGATTAGTAAACTTTAAATTTAAACAAATTGTATTGTTTCTAGTTATTATATGTACTTCTTTTTGATGGTGTTGTAAACATTTAGAGCCCACAGGGAGCACCCACTGAGTCTTTCACAGTTGTCCAGTATGACCAGGTCTTTAAAAGTCCATAACGTAAACTCCAGTGCCTTATACTGATTTCCCCTGTTAACACAATTGATTCAATGAGACTCCTCACTTGTTTTCTTGGGGTTATTTTGAGAAGTATTTATATAGTACTATACTCAGATGACCTTTCACAAGTAGTGATACATGTTCAAGTAGCTGCTAATTAAAAATGGCTGGTTCTATAAGCCCGTTTAGTTGCATTGCTTATTTATATCTTTATTTCTGTTTAGTTGCCAGGATTCAGAAAGGGAATCCTATTTGTTGAATGGGAAATATTTCCTATTTTGTGTTAAATCATTCATTTTCTCCCTGGGGCCTGAGTCGGTCTCTGATATTTGCTACCTTGTTGACTGATGCTCTTCCTCTTGTGTCTTTGTTTTTATCTAGCAGGAATTCTAAACTGCCAGATTACACAGTACCAGAGGATCTTTTCCTACAGGTTTATACTTAAAAAAATTCTCCCCCTATTTATTTTATCTTTTTTTTTGAGATGGAGTCTCACTGTGTCGCCCAGGCTAGAGTGTACGGTGGTGTGATCTTGGCTGACTGTAACCTCCACCTCCTGGGTTCAAGTGATTCCCCTGCCTCAGGCTCCCAAGTAACTGGGATTACAGGCGTGTGCCACCACAACCTGGGTAATGTTTGTATTTTTGATAGAGACGGTGTTTTACCATGTTGACCAGCTTGGTCTCCATCTCCTGACCTCAGGTGATCCGTCCACCTCGACCTCCCAAAGTGCTAGGATTACAGACGTGAGCCACTGCACCCAGCCTGTTTTTAAAAAATAGACTTTAAGGTTTGTTCTCCAGAAGATTGCTTTGGAACATTCTAAAACAGAGCTAATACTTGAAAAGCAGCAGTTTAGATTGTTTTAGATGGTTACATTATAATGTAAAGCTTTAAAGGTAAGTTTTATTGATAGATTTACGTAAATAAACACACAAAGGTAAAGTGTGCCTGGTGGTAAAGTTAATCTACTGGGTAACCTCAGATTTGAAGTTGAAAATCCATATAAATGTTTGGCCTCACTAATTGCTTTTTGGTGAAATAGATTCCCTAAAACTTTTCCAGAAAATTAGCTAAGACATAGCCTACTTTGATACCTCCAAGTTTCTCTGCAGAGTTTCTTGGGAGGTGGCAGAATAGTAAATAGTACATTTAGAACTAGTTCCATGAGAGCAAAGACCTTGTCTATTTTGTTCAAATTATAGTTCTACCATGTTCTAGTCATATAACCATGGCCAAATTTTATTTCATTTCTATACTCCACTGGTATATTGAGGGTAGACAGTGGACGCAGGGGCTGCAGCAAAAAGACCAATTATGAGACTGTTGTGGTCAAAAAAGGCAAGAAATAATAACAGATTGGAAGGGTGATAGCAGTGGAGGATGTGGAGGACTTTTATTGACCATTTTTACAACTATATGAAACTCAGTAGCTTCCTCAAGGACAGACAAGTAGGTCTATGGGCAGGCTAGGTATATAAGTTAGGGTACTCTCAACTACAAGTAACAGAAATTTTGATTCTGAGTAGTTTAAATATATATATATATATATATTTTAGAATAAAAAGAATAAAAGAAAGAGGAAGAGATTTTAGAAAAAGAGAGAAAAGGAGAAAGAAAGACAGCAAAAGAAAGAAAAAAAAGAATGAAAGAGAGAAAGAAAGAGGAAGAGATTTTAGAAAAGGAGAGAGAAAGAAACAGCAAAAGAA
>PVKP010035994.1:0-22808 GCA_004027715.1 Plecturocebus donacophilus | reverse complement strand
TCACTGGGAGCTACAATCCTGAGCTGCTGCTACGTGGCCATCTTGGATCTCTCTCCGCCCGGTGATGAAGTTTTTTTGTTTCTTAGTTTTCCTTTGGCAGACTCCCGTTCCCTACAGAGCCGGACCTTCCCGGGTTTGCTGTGCTTGCTGTGAAACTCAGTCCTCAGCGCTTCCAATTGCTGTTTTCCTTGTGGGGATGGGACCAGCCGAGCCCATCCGTCCCGTATACTCCGCACCGAGAAGTGCCGTGCTGGGGCACCGGCAAAACAGCCGCACCGGCCAAAAGAGTCGTGCTGGCGACCCGTGTGGCTCCTCTGCTGGGAATCTCCCAGTCTGTGGGCAACAAAAATTCGTCGGAAAGTGCGGCGTCCACCCGTTCTCCATGCTTTCACCAGGAGCTACATTCCTGAGCTGTTGCTAATCGGCCATCTTGGATCTCTCTCGAATTCTTTATTTGATTCTCAGCTTGGTTGCTGTTCATGTATAGCAGAGCTACTGATTTATGTACGTTAATTTTGTATTTTGAAACTTTGCTGAATTTATCAGTTATAGAGCTTTCTGGATGTGTATTTAGGATCTTCTAGGTATAGAATCATCATAGACCACAGTTAAACTTCCCCTTTACCAACATGGATACCCTTTATTTCTTTCTCTTGTCTAATTGCTCTGGCTAGGATTTCTAGTACTATGTTGAATAGAAGTAGTAAAAGTGGGCCAGGTACAGTGGTTCACACCTGTAACCCCAGCACTTTGGGAGGCCAAGGCAGGTGGATCACCTGAGGTCAGGAGTTCCAAAACAGCCTGGCCAACATGGTGAAACTCTCTAAAAATACAAATTATTTTTACTAAAAATACATCTCTACTGAAAATACAAAATTTAGCTGGGCATACTGACATGACCCTGTAATCCCAGCTACTCGGGAGGCTGAGGCAGGAGAATCGCTTGAACCTGGGAGACAGAGGAGCATTGAGCCAAGATTGCAGCACTGCACTCCAGCCTGAGCAAAAGAGTGAGTTTCTGTCTCAAAAAAAAGTAAGAAGTGGTGAAAGTGGGCATCTTTGTCTTGTTCCAGTTCTCCAGAGGAAGGTTTTTGACTTTTCTCCATTCAGTATAATGTTGGCTGTGGGTTTCTCATAGATGTATTTTATTACCTTAATGTATGTCCCTTCTATGGCAGCTTTGCTGAGGGTTTTAATCATAAAAGAATGCTGGATTTTGTCAAATGCTTTTTCTGAGTCTATTGAGATAATCATGTGATTTTTGTTTTTAATTCTGTTTATGTGGTGTGTCATATTTATTGATTTGCACATGTAAAACCATCCCTGCATCCCTGGTATGAAACCCACTTGATCATGGTGGATTTTTTTTTGATATGTTGTTGGATTCCATTAGCTAGTATTTTGTTAAGGATTTTTGCATCTATGTTCATCAAGGATATTGGTTTGTAGTTTTCTTCTTTTAGTATATCTTTTCCTGGTTTGTGCATTAGGTTGATACTGGCTTCACAGAATGATTTAGGAAGGAGTCCCTCTATCTTTTGGAATAGTGTCAATAACATTGGTGCCATTCTTCTTTGAATGTCTGACAGAATGCAGCCATGAATCCATCTGGTCCTGGACTTTTTTTATTGGTTTTTTTGTTTGTTTGTTTGTTTGTTTAAACACGGTTTTGCTCTATTGTCCAGGCTGGAGTGCAATGGCATGATCTTGGCTCACTGCAATCTCCACCTCCCAGGTTCAAGCAGTTCTCCTGCCTCGGCCTCCTGAGTAGCTGAGTTTACAGTATGTGCCATCATGCCCAGCTAATTTTTGTATTTTTAGTAGAGACGGGATTTCACCATATTGGTCAGGCTGGTCTTCAACTCCCGACCTCATGATCTGCCTGCCTCCACCTTCCAAAGTGCTGGGATTACAGGCGTGAGCCACTGGGCCCAGCCTTTTTGGTAACTGTTTTACTTCCATTTCAATCTTACTGTTTTTTATTAGTCTATTCAGAGTATGTACTTCTTCCTGACTTAATCTAGGAGGATTGTGTATCTCCAGAAATTTATCCATCTCCTCTAGGTTTTCTAGTTTATGCACATAAAGATGTTCATAGTAGACTTGAATGCTATTTTGTATTTGTGTTATCAGTTGTAGTATCTCCCATTTCTTCTCTAATTGAGCTTATTTGGATTATGTCTCTTCCTTTCTTGGTTAATCTCACTAATGGTTTATTAATTTTGTTAATCTTTTCAAAGAACCAGCTTTTTGTTTCATTTACCTTTTGTATTGTTTTGTTTCAATTTCACTTAGTTCTGCTCTGATCTTCATTATTCCTTTACTTCTGTTGGGTTTGGGTTTGGTTTGTTCTTGTTTCTCTAGTTTCTTGAGGTATGACCTTAGATTGTCCATTTGTGCTCTTTCAGACTTTTTGATTTAGGTATTTAATGGTATGAACTTTCTTCTTAGCACTGCCTTTATTGTATCCCAAAGGTTTTGATAGATTGTGTCACTATTATCATTCAGTTCAAATAATTTTTAAATTTTCATCTTGATTTCTTTGTTGACCTAGCAATCATTCAGGAGCAGGTTATTTAATTTCCATGTATTTGCACTTTTTGAGGGTTGATTTTGGAGTTGATATCCAATTTTATTCCACTGTGATCTGAGAGACTACTTGCTATAATTTCAATTTTCTTAAATTTGTTGAGAGTTATTTTGTGGCCTATCATATGGTTTATCTTAAAGAATGTTCCATGTGCTGAGTATAGGTCTGCAGTTATTGGGAAGAATATTCTCTAAATATCTGTTAAGTTTATTTGTTCTAGGGTATGTTTTAAGTCCATTTTTTTTGTTGTTGTTGACTTTGTCTTGATGACCTGTCTAGTGCTGTCAGTGGAGTATTAAAGTCCTCCACTATTATTGTGTTGCTGTCTATCTCATTTCTTAGATCTAGCAGTAATTGTTTTATAAATTTAGGAGCTCCAGTGGTAGATTATATATATTTAGAATTGTGACATCTCCCTGTTGGACTAATTCTTTTATCATTTTATAATATCCCTCTTTGCATTTTTTAATATTGCTGTTGCTTTAAAGTTTGTTTTATCTGATATAAGAATCGCTACTCTTGCTTGCTTTTGGTGTCCATTTGCATGGAGTATCTTTTTCCACACCTTTACCTTAAGTTTATATGAGTCCTTATATGTAGGGTGAATCTCTTGAAAGCAGCAGAGAGTTGGTTGGTGAATTCTTATCCATTCTGCCATTCTGCATCTTTTAAGTGGCACTTTAGGCCATTACATTCAATGTTAGTATTGAGATGTGAGGTACTACTCTATTCATCACAGTATTTGTTGCCTAAATACCTTGGGGTTCTTCTTATTATTATTATTGTGTAATTGGTATATATGTCCTGTGAGATTTATGCTTTAAGGAAGTTCTATTTTCCTGAATTTCAAGGATTTGTTTCCAGATTTAGAGCTCCTTTTAGCAGTTCTTATTGTGCTGCCTTGCTAGTGGTGAATTTTCTCAGCATTTGTTTGTCTGAAGAAGACTGTATTTTTCCCTTATTATGAACTTTAGTTTCGTTAGATACAAAATTCTTGCCTGATAATTGTTTTGTTTAAGGAGGCTAAAGGTAGGACCCCAATCCCTGCTAGCTTATAGAGTTTCTGCTGAGAAATCTGCTGTTAATCTCTTAGGCTTTCCTTTATAGGCTACCTGAAAATGCATATAAGTTTTTTACCTTTCTGATAAGTTGAGACTTTTTAACAAATTGACCCTATTTCTAAAATTACTTTTTGTGGATTTAGAGTCGATTTTGTCTTAGATCAAAACTGCCAGCTTCTTTTGGTTTTTATTCACCTATTTCCCTTTTTTATTATTTTACTTTTAAATATTCTGTATCCTTGTATTTTGAACACTTTTTGTTTTTTCTTTTTTTTTTTTTTTTTTGAGACAGAGTCTCACTCTGTTGCCCAGGCTGGAGTGTGATGGTGCAATCTTGGCTCACTGCAACTTCCAACTCCCAGGTTGAAGCAATTCTCCTTCCTCATCCTCCCAAGTAGCTGGGATTACAGACACATGCCCAGCTAATTTTTGTATTTTTAGTAGAGATGGGGTTTCACCATGTTGGCCAGGCTGGTCTCAACCTTTCCATTATAAGTGGCATATAGCTGAATTCTTCATCCATTCTAACAATCTTTGGTTCCTTTAGATTATAATTAGTGATATCATGGAATTTATTTCAGCACCATATTTTGTGCTTACTATTTGTCTTGCCTAGTCTCAATTTTTTTCTCAGCTCCCTTCATTTCCTTGAAATTATTTTTCTCCATTAGCTAGGAAGTTATCCATTCTTTTCCTAATTTTTAGTAGTTGCCCTAGAAATTTTAACATACATACTTTGCTTATAAAAGACTCAATAATAATTATCTCTAATCTCTTCCCAAAGTATACAAGAATTTTAGAGCATATTAACTCCTTTTGCTTCTCCAACTTATGTTACTAGTTCCTACTGAATATATCATTATTATTTCATATAGTCAATATGTGTTTTAACTTAAACTTTCTTTGCTTTTCATTATTTCTTGTTTGTTGTTTGGTTTTTTTGTTTTTGTTTTTGTTTTGATTTTTTGAGATGGAGTTTTGCTCTTGTTGCCCAAGCTGGTGTGCAATAATGCGATCTCAGCTCACTGCAACCTCCGTCCCCCAGGTTCAAGCAATTCTTCTGCCTCAGCCTCCCTAGTAGCTGGGATTACAGGCACCGCCACCAGGCCCAGCTAATTTTTTGTATTTTTAGTAGAGATGGGATTTCACTATGTTGGCCAGGCTGGTCTCAAACTCCTGACCTCAGGCAATTCACCCACTTCAGCCTCCCAAAGTACTGAGACTATAGGCATGAGGCATGAGCCACCACATATCCAGCCCATTACCTCTTGTTTTGTTTTGTTTTTTTGTTTTGTTTTTTTGGGGGTTTTTTTTTTTTTGAGACAGAGTCTTGCTCTATCACCAGGCATCAGGCTGGAGTGCAGTCACGCCATATGGACTCACTACAACCTATGCCTCCAAGGTGCAAGCAATTCTCCTGCCTCAGCCTCCCGAGTAGCTGGGACTACAGGCATGCACTACCATGCCCAGCTAATTTTTGTATTTTTTAATAGAGACAGGGTTTCGCTATGTTGGCCAGGACAGTCTCGATCTCTTGACCTCATGATCTGTCCACCTCAGCCTCCCAAAGTGCTGGGATTACAGGTGTGAGCCACCACACTTGGACTATCTCTTGTTTTTAAGATCCCTTATCTGGGAATTATTTTTTTCTACCTGAAGTGTACTCATTTAGAGAGGATCTACTGGAACGAATTCTCTAGGTTTTTGTAAATCTGAAAGGTCTTTATTGTGTCCTTGTTTTTTAAAGATTTTTTTTTTAATGAAAATAGAATCCTAGGCTGACAGCTAATTTCCCATAATACATGAAAGATAATATTCTACTGTCTTCTGTTGTTACATTGTCAAGATAATTTGTCATGTCTTTGAAGATAAGCTTAAGATCCTCTCTTTATCTTTTGTGTTCTGCAGTTTAATTATATTTTGTCTATGTGTAGATTTCTTTTTCCTTATTCTGACTGGAATTCATATGACTTCACCAATATGCCAAGTGATGCTTTTTACTGATCCTTGAAAATTCTCAGCCATTATCTCTTTAAATGTTGCTTTTTCCTATTTTCTTTCTTCTTGTTCTGTAACTATAATTAAAATTTTTTTCAGATTCTTTTGACTAATTTTCTGTGCAGCTTGGATTTACCTATTCATAAATTCATTCACTGACTTATTTTTAATTATTACCTTTTTGAGACGGAGTCTCACTCTGTCACCCAGGCTGGAGTGCAGTGGTGCAATCTTGGCTCACTGCAACCTCTGCCACCAGATTCAAGGGATTCTCCTGCCTCAGCCTTCTGAGTAGCTGGGATTACAGGTGCACATCACCACACCCAGCTAATTTTTTTATTTTTAGTAGAGACAGGGTTTACCATGTTGGTCAGTGTAGGGAACCAGCACTACATCACCCGTGGGTACCCCATGTTTGGTGGCAACAAAGGAATGAGAAAAAGACAGGTTAAGAGAGATAATGGGACCAGGGGGCCATCACTTATTACTTTGGAGGAGACAATGAAGGCCCCGAGCTCTGATCATTCACACTATTTATTGGTTATAATCACTTTGATCTATAGGGTAGGGGTGGAGTGATGGTGGAGTGAATCAGTGAGCTGGAATTGGTGTGTCATCCTAAGGATTGATAACGGTGGCAGTTTGGGAGTTTTACAAAACAAGAACATGTGGTTATCTTTAGCTTATTATCTATGTACAGCTGATGGAACGAGGGCCTTACAAGAAGCCTACAAGTCTGGCTATGTCACTGTGCTACGAAGGGGTTTTATGTCCTTGAGCACAAGGTTTAAAGTAACAGAGCCTAGGTTACCCTACACCAGAACATGAGGCATGAAGAGGCCTTCCTCCTCAGAGGCCTCCTGTGGCCTTCCACGGTTTGTTGTTCCTTGTTTATGTGTCACTCATAACCAATTTAGGTAGGCACTCTGTAAGTCCTTTCTCCTTTGCCACTTTTCCCAACAGGTCAGGCTGGTCTTGAACTCCTGATCTCGTGATCCACCTGCTTCGGCCTCCCAAAGTGCTGGGATTACAGGCGTGAGCCACCACACCTGGCCACATTTTCATTTTTTCAAGTTGTATTTAGTTCTTTTTAAAATGAGGTTGGAAAAATAAAAATCAAATGAGCTTGGTTAGTCCTTATAGTTTCTTATCTTCAGCTCATATCTTGTGTTTAGGGAGGTTTTTTGTTCTGTTTTTGGTTTTACAGAGATGCTCATTTGCCTTTTAATTTCATTGGCAGAAATTCTCTGTAGTCTGAGATAAAAAAATAGATTTCACCAAAAAGGAAAAAAAAATTGCATTCTGCTCAGTACCAGCAACACTTCCAATGCATGAAATCCTTTTTTTTTTTTGAGATGGAGTCTCACTCTGTTGTCCAGGCTGGAATGCAGTGGTGCAATTTCAGCTCACTGCAACCTCCACCTCCCGGGCTCAAGTGATTCTCCTGCCTCAGCCTCTCACGTAGCTGAAATTACAGGTATGTACCACCATGCCCAGCTAATTTTTGTATTTTTAGTAGAGACAGGGTTTCATCATGTAGGCGAGGCTGGTTTCAAACTCCTGACCTCAAGTGATCCATCTGCTTTGGCCAAAGTGTTGGGATCATAGACATGAGTGACCGTGCCTGGCCCAATGTATGAAATCTTTAAACCAAGTCTTCATCTTGAGGTTTTCCTGACTACATAGGTATTGTGAATTCCAGATGCATACCTGTATTAGAGCTGGTTTGGAATCACATATTCTCAGGACCAAGTAATCAGGCATCTGCTCAGCACCAGTGATAGGTGATCTTCCTTACAGTCTTCTTAGATTAGAAAGAAAATAAGGTGATTTTGTTTTTGTTTTTTTCTTATTTACACTTACATTGAAGGAGAAGCCTTTTGAAATCCCAGCTTTATAACCAAAGGGCCCCTTCTCAGATGTCTCACCCTATTTCATGTCCCTTATGCCTTCTGGCAATGAAAACTGAAATTCAAGTTAACCCAGTTTGGCAAAAGTCCTCAAGGCAAACCCAGCTTCAGTGCTCAACTGACCCTCTTCACTGAGCTTTGGCCATGAGTATTCATTACTTTCTTACTGGTTCATTGCATTTAAGAAAATGATTTTTCTATTTTTTCCAGAATTTTTTAATGATTTCAGTTGGGGAGGGTGTTGCTAGAAAGAGAGCTGAAGCCTGATAATTCACATTGAAAGCCACAGGTCCATGCAGTTTGACAGCCAAATCAGCACCTGATTTAGCCCAAAAATATATTAACTCAGGGCCTGCCACTTTGTAATCACTGCTGATATTTTTTCACACTTCCTATGGCCAAGTATCATAGTAAGCATTTTGTAAGTATTATTTTATTTAATCCTTTCAACTATCCAAAGGGCTAGGTTATTATCCCTAGTTTACTGATAAAGAAACTGAAGCATAGAAAGGTTAAGTAATTACCTAAGTCCCACAGCTATCAAGAGACATCACTAAGATTTGAACTCAAAAAATCGAACTCTAAGGATTTCCTTCTTGGCCAGGCATGGTGGCGAATGCCTGTAATTCCAGCTACTCAGGAGGCTGAGGCAGAAGAATCACTTGAACCTCGGAGGCAGAGGCTGTGGTGAGCCAAGATACGCCATTGCACTCCAGCCTGGGCAACAAGAACAGGACTCTGTCTCAAAAAAAAAAATTCCTTCTTAAGATCTGTGCAATTTTGCTTCCTAACAAATAATGAATAAAACAGAGGGGGAGAGAGAGAGAAAGACAAGACAGAGCCTTGCTCAGTATGGCAGAGCCAGTAGTAGATTTTCCAAACTTCAGTCCTTTCCACCTCCCTATGCTCATATCAGCATGGACATATGTCCATTTATATATATATATTTATATTTATATATATATATATATATACATCCCTTCATTTTAAAAGTGGGCACACCGTACTGATTGGAAATTAAGACCATATTAAAAAATCATCTAAAGGAATGAATGTTTGATTGGTAATTAGATTTCAACTCTCAGTGGCCATCAGTCTGGAACTCTAGCCCAATATTAACATATTTGATTGCATCTGAAGATGTTTCTTAACATACAAACAGCAGATTATACGATTCTTATTTAATCAACTTATATGTAGGTCTGACATCAAAAATTCCTTGACTTATGCTAATTGTCTCTAAACCAGTGATTTCCACACTTTTTAAATAGTAGAAATGGATTTCAGAACACGTCTGCTCACAATTCCTTCACACATAAGGATGTTCAAAATTCAGCCTAAGAAAGGGCATCCCCCAAAGGGCAGATCTCCCAGTCTCCCCCATTTATCTTATTCTGTCTTCTGTCTTCTTCCCCACCCACCAGTGAGTAAAGGGAGCTTATAGCGTGGCATGTGTCCAATTCTCATCTTTGCCTGCCCTCCCTACCCCTTCTACCCAGCAATAAGGAATGTAGCTCCAAGAGATCTGCCTTGTGCTGCCAATTCAAACTCCAAATATTGTCTCTCCTCCTTTCAACCATACAGCAGGGAAAGTGGGGAATCTGTGCCCAAAAATGCAGAAAAGAGTTCCTGGAGAGTGGGATGTTACAGCCAGATATCAAAGGATCAGTTGGTTTAAAAGAGGGAGAAGAGTATAGGAAGGTTGTGTGGGAAGGATATTTTAGTAGGGAGAAACAGTAGATGCTTAAATCTCTGTTCCTGGTTCTAAAAGGAAATTACTAAAGAATATTATTAATATGCTATCTAAATATAATGTGATATAATAAGGAAATTGGGCCAGGCACGGTGGCTCACGCCTGTAATTCCAACTATTTAGGAGGTTAAGATGGGTGATGGCTTGAGCCCAGGAGTTTAAGACCAACCAAAGTGACATGATGAAACCCTGTCTCCTCTACTAAAAATTCAAATATTATCCAGGCAAGGTGGTACACACCTGTAATCCCAGCTACTTAGGAGGCTGGAGTGGGAGGATCACTTGAGCTTGAGAGGCAGAGGTTTCAGGGAGCAAGAGATCATGCCACTGCACTCCAGCCTGGGTGACACAGCAAGACTCCATCTCAGAAAAAAATAAAGAGAGAATGCTTAAACATAAATTATTCAGAATAAAAGTCCTGAGAATGGCCTCTCTTTAGAAGGATAATAGTGATATTAAAAATTGTAGTTTTATGAAGATTTTAACCTAATGGTGGTAAATTTAAGAATTAAAGTTTTATTTCTCTAAAGGGAGCAGAGATAGGTTCTCAATCCTCTAACAGGTCAATAAAGAGCCTCTACTATCTGAAGACATAAGAATATCAGAAATTATAAGACAAGAATTCAAAAGGTCCTCAAAAAATAGAGAAGGAGATAAGATATTCAACCTGATTTGTTTACAAGAATTCTCACGCTCAAAAGAGCATCAAAATAATTAGGGTGTTTTTTTTTCTTTTTTTTTTTTTTTTGAGACAGAGTCTCACTCTGTAACCCAGGCTGGAGTACAGTGGGGCAATCTTGGCTCACTACAACCTGTGTCTCCTGGGTTCAAGCGATTCTCGTGCCTCAGCCTCCCGAGCAGCTAGGACTACAGTGCCTGCCACCATGCTTGACTAATTTTTGTATTTTTAGTAGAGACAGGGTTTCACCATGTTGGCCAGGCTGGTCTTGAACTCCTGACTTCAAGTGATCCACTCACCTCAGCCTCCTAAAGTGCTGGGATTACAGACATGTGCCACCATGCCCAGCTGTAACCTAATTGTTGATTAATCTGATTAATTTATAGTATATCCATACAGTGGGAAATATGCAGCCATTAAATAAATAAACAAAGAAAAGCAAGATGGCAAAATAAATAACTTCACAAGAGCTAAGGAAACCAGGTAAGAGATCATGAGATCATAGCACCTAAGTGTAGCACAGAAATAAGAAACCACATTGAAAAGGGTAGGAAGGACAGTTTTACGTTACCAAGGTCACCCATCCTTTAACCACAGGCAGCACAGTGTGGAGAGATACCCTCTGCTTGGGGGAAAAAGACGGAAGTGAATACTGGACATTGCCTCAGACCTTAACACCAGGCCCAACCTAGTAAAATCCAGAACCAAGACGGCCTCCACGGTTCCAGACTCCAGACCAGTAACCATGGACTAAGCCTCCAGGCCTACCCTGGTACCATGCTAGATCCCACAGCCCTAGGCTCCAGACCTGCCTGGTGGACTTGTTCTCCAGGTTTGCTCATTGCTAGGTTTGCCTCAGAGGCCACAGACTCCAGACTAGCCCAGTGGCACCAGGATATGGATATGCTTCAGTCCCAGGCCAGCCTCTGCAGACTTAGGCTCTAGGCCAACCCTAAGCCATGCCAGTCCCCATGGATTTAGGCTCCAGGCCCATCCCAGTGGAGCTAGGTACCAGATTCATCACAGTGGCTGGCTAGCACCTGCAGACTCAGGCTCAAGGCCAACCCCAGTACCAGGTCTGCATCTGTGGACCCAAGCTTAAGTCCAGTTCTCATAGATAGCAAACTCCAAGCCCACCCTTATGCACCTAGGCAGCAGGCTCACCCTCATGGACCCAATTAACAGGTCCACCCCAGTGGATCCAAGCTCTGGCTCAACCCTGAAGATTCAGATGCAAAGTCTGCCCACCTACTGACCTAGGCATCAAGCCAGCCTGCCCACGAACCCCAACAACAAGCCCACCCACACAGCACACCAGATGACCTGCCCAGAATCTCTGTAAAGGCTGACTGATAAAAGTCTTTCCCACACAAAGTCAGTCTGCAAAGACTGGAATAAATCCCTACTTCTTCAAAAGCACAGGCACCAACCCACAGCCACAGCATCAAGAATAGTCAGGGCAGCCAGGCACTATGGCTCATCTCTGTAATCGTAGCACTTTAGAAAGCCAAGGCAGGCATATAACAGGAGTTCGAGACCAGCCTGGGCAACATGACAAAACCCCAACTCTACATAAAATACAAAATTACCAAAGCATGGCAGCACGTGCCTAATATTACCAGCAATGTGGAGGGCTGGAGTAGGAGGATTACTTGATCACTTGAAGTTAAGGCTACAGTAAGCCAAGATTGTGCCACTGCATGCTATCTAGCCTGGGTGACAAAGAGAGACCGTGTCTCAAAAAAAAAAAAAAAAAAAAAAAAGTCAGGGAAACATGACACCTCCAACTAAACAAAATAAAACACAAGTAAGAAACTCTTTGAAAAAAAAAAGTATGAACTGCCTGACAAAGAATACATTATAATTGTTTATAAGAACCTCAACAAACTTCAAAAAAATACAGAGAGATAATTCAAAAAACTCAGGAAAACAATAAATGACCAAAACAAATAATGAAAATATTAAAATTATTTTAAAAGTCAAATTCTACAGCTGAAGAATACAGTGAGCCAAATTTAAAAATGTTAAGTGTCAATAGCAGAATTGATCAAGAAGAAGAAAGTATCTGTGAACTTGAAGACAGGTTATTTGAAAATATACAGATCCACAGCTAATATTATACATAATGATAAAAATTAAAATACTTTTTCTTTAAGATTAGAAACAAGACAGGGAGGACCCCGCTCATCACTTCTATTCAACATAGTACTAGAAGTTCTAGCCAAAACAATCAGGCAAGAGACAAAAATAAAGGGTACCCAAATGGAAAGGAAGAAGTTAAATTTTCCCTGTTTGTGGATGACATATTATATATAGAAAACCCTAAACACTCTGCCAGATACTATTGGAACTAATAAACAAATGCAGTAAAGTTGCAGGATACAAAAACAACATTAAAAAATCAGTTGTGGCTGAGCACAGTGGCTTATGCCTATAATCTTAGCACTTTGGGAGGCCAAGGCAGGCAGATCACCTGAGGTTCAGAGTTCATGACCAGCCTGGCCAAAGTAATAAAACTCTGTCTCCACTAAAAATACAAAAGTTAGCTGGGCATGGTAGAGTTAGCTACTCGGGAGGCTGAGGCAGGAGAATCACTTGAACACAGGAGATGGACATTGCAGTGAGCTGGGATGACACCACTGCACTGCAGCCTGAGTAACAGAGTGAGACTCCATCTCAAAAAAAAAAAAAAAAAAGTTATGTTTCTAAACCCTGTGAACAAATTCTCTGGAGAAAAAAATCAAGAAAACAATCCCATTAACAATAGCTACCAAAAAAATGAAAATACTTAGGAATAAATTTAACCAAGGATGTGAAAAACTTGTGTACTGAAAACTACAAAACACTGATGAAATAAATTAAAGACAACACAAATGGAAAGATACCCTGTGTTCATAAATTGAAAGAATATTATTAAAATGTCCATCTTACTTAAAGCAATCTACATATTCAATGTAATTCCTTCAAAATTCCAATGACAGTTTTCACAGAAACACCCTAAAGTGCATATGGAACCAAAAAAGATCCTGAATAGATAAAGCAATCTTGAACAAATAGAACAAAGCTAGAGGCATCATGCTACCTGATTTCAAAATATACCACACAAAGCTACAGTATTCAGAAAAGCATGGTCCCAGCATAAAAACAGACACATAGATGGCCCAGAAATAGACAGCCCAGAAATAAACCTACACACTTAGGGTCAATTGACTTTCAGCAAAGGTGCCATGAACAGAAAATGGGGAAAAAACAGTCTCTTCAATAAATAGGTTATGGAAAACTGGATATGCATATGCAGAAGAATAAGATTAGACCCTTATCTCCACGACATACAAAAATCAACTCAAAATGGATTAAAGACTTAAATGTAAAACCTGAAACTGTAAAACTACTAGAAGAAAACAGGAGAAAAGCTCCATGACATTGGTCTGAGCAATGATTTTTTTGGATATGACCCCAAAAGCCCAACCAACAAAAAAAAAAACAAATGAGATTATATCAAACTAAAAAAGATAATGAATAAAGAGACAACCTGCAGAATGGGAGAAAATATTTGCAAACCACACATCTGATAAGGGTTTAATATTCAAAATGCATAAGGAACTCAAAGAACTCAACGACAAGAAAACGAATAGCCTGATCTTAAAATGGGCAAAGGACCTAGGTATAATTCTTAAAAGACAACATAAAAATGGTCAACAGGTATATATATACATATATATATCACTTCATAACGGTTAAAATGTTTATTATCAAAAAGACAAAAAGTAAGTGCTGGCAAGGATATGAAGAAAAGGAAATCCTTAGGCACTATTGGTGAGAATATAAATTAATACAGTCATTAGGAAAAACGGCATGGAGGTTCTTCAAAAAATCAAAAATAGGCCAAGTGCAGTGTTTCATGCTTATAATCCCAATACTTTAGGAAGCTAAGGTGGGAGGATCACCTGAGCCCAGGAGTTTAAGACCAGCCCGAGCAATATAGTGAGACCTTCTCTCTATTAAAAATAAAAATAAATAAACAGTCATTGTGGCATGTGCCTATAGTCCCAGCTACTCAGGAGGCTGAGGTGGGAGGACTGATTGAGTCCCTGAGGTCAAGACTACAGTGAGCCATGATTGCGCCATTGTACTCCAGAGTGGGCAATGAAGTGAAACCCTGTCTCAAGATAAATTAAAATTTTAAAAAATTAAAACTAGGACTGGGCACAGTGGCTCACACCTGTAACCTTAGCACTTTGGGAGACAGAGGCGGGTGAATCACGAGGTCAGGAGTTCAAGACCAGCCTGGCCAACATAGTGAAACCCTGTCTCAACTGAAAATACAAAAAAGTAGCTAGACATAGCGGTGGCACCTGTAATCCCAGCTACTCGGGAGGCTGAGGCAGGAGAATCACTTGAATCTGGGAGGCAGAGGTTGCCATAACCCGAGATTGCCGCTGCATTCCAGCCCAAGAGACAGAGTGAGATTCCATCTCAAAAAAAAAAAAAAAAATTAAAAATAGAACTACTATATGATCAAGCGATTTCACTACAGGATATGTTACGTATCCAAAGAAAATGAAATCAGTATGTCAGTATGTCAAAGAATTATCTGCACTCACATGTTCACTACAGCATTGTTCAGAATAGCTCAAGAGCCAAGTTAAGGAATCGACCTACGTGTCCATCAGTAGATGAAGAAATAAAGAAAATATGGTATAGGCTGAGTGCGGTGGCTCACTCCTATGATCCCAGCACTTTGGGAGGCCAAGGCAGGCAGATCACCTGAGGTCGGGAGTTCAA
Source organism: Plecturocebus donacophilus (assembly GCA_004027715.1). NCBI lineage: Eukaryota > Metazoa > Chordata > Mammalia > Primates > Pitheciidae > Plecturocebus > Plecturocebus donacophilus. The sequence goes on along the minus strand of PVKP010035994.1, from coordinate 8,032 downwards.
GACCAGCCTTATCAACATGGAGAAATCCCATCTCTACTAAAAAATACAAAATTAGCCGGGCGTGGTGGTGCATGCCTGTAATCCCAACTACTCGGAGGCTGAGGCAGGAGAATCCCTTGAACCTGGGAGGTGGAGGTTTCAGTGAGCCGAGACTGTGCCATTGCACTCCAGCCTGGGCAACAAGAGTAAAACTCTGTTTCCAAAAAAAAAAAAAAAGAAGAAGGAAATCCTGTCATTTGCAACATGGATGAACCTGGATGACATTATGTTAAATAAAACAAGTTGGACACAGAAAGACAAATACCACATGATCTCATATGTAAAATCTAAAAAAGCTGAACTCATAAAAGGAAAGGGTAGAATGGTAGTTACCATTACCATCCCAGAATGGTAGTTACTGGGATATGACTGCGTAGCAGGGTGGGGAACATGTTGGTCAAAGGATACAAAATTTTGGTTAGATAGGGGAAACAAGATCAACAGTCTATTGTACAAGGCGATGACTATCATTAATAACAATGTATTTTATTCTTTAAAAATTGATAAGGGGCCAGGCATGTTGGCTCATGCCTGTAATCCCAGCACTTTGGGAGGCCAAGGCGGGCAGATCACAAGGTCAGGAGATGGAGACCATCCTGGCCAACATGGTGAAACCCTGTCTCTACTAAAAATACAAAAATTAGCCAGGTGTGGTGGTGTGTGCTTGTAGTCCTAGCTACTTGGGAGGCTGAGGCAGGAAAATTGCTTGAACCTGGGAGACGGAGTTTGCAGTAAGCTGAGATCGCACCACTGCACTCCAGCCTGGGCAACAGAGTGAGACTCCGTCTCAAAAAAAAGAAAAAAAAAAAATTTACAAGGGTAGATTTTCAGTGTTCTTAAAGAAAAAAAAGTATGTGAGGTAATACATACATAAATTAGCTCAATTTAGCCATTCTGCCATGTAGACATATTTCAACATGTATACAATTTTAATTGTCAATTAAAGGAAATAAATTGTTTAAATAAATAAAATAAGGAAGCTCTATATGCTGATACACGATACACAAAATACATTACCCAAAAATGCAAACTGCAAAATCATGCAGATGGTGCAGTACCATCTGATTTTTAAATGGAAGAAAAATCAAAAATATATATTTGCATATGTATATATAGATATTTTATGCCTGGAAAACTACACATGAAACTAATAACACTGTTTTCTATAGGAGGAAGAACTGAATGGCTGAGGAACAGAGATGGGGGAGAAATTTTTTCCTAAATGCCCCTGTAAGCTTTTAAAATTTGCAATTATGAGAATATAAAATCTATTCAGTTATTCTTTTACCAATGAGAAGAATTCTGTGAGAAAATGTATACCTTTCATTTACTTCACCAGATTGGAAGTGAAGCCTTTTTAACAAATATGCTGGGAACTGGTCCTGATTTGGGTTTTTGCTTTTGACTGAAACTTGGACACTAAATAACAGATTTCACATTTCTCTCTTTTGACAAAAGAAAAAGAAGTTAGTACACAGTTTATGTTCTCTCCCTTCTAAGACTGTATTTTAATTATGTAACCAGTAAATAGAAAAATACTTTCAATTCACAACCTATTTAAAAAGAAGAAAAGTTGTGGTTTAGAGTAGAACATTTGTGTACAAGCCTTTTCTCTTTATCCATTTAAGAAGAAAAGATTCCTGTGACATTCACATTCAGACAAGGCTCAGAAAATTCAGGAATAATCACACTACAATGATTTCTCTTTGGGGAACAAAAGCAATGGGCAAAAAAAAAAAAAAAAAAAAAAAAAAAAAAAAAAAAAAAAAAAAAAAAAAAAAAAAAAAAAAAAAAAAAAAAGAAAAGAAAAGAAAAAGAAACTTTCCAGCCTCACTCCAGAAACACACTGCCTGCATAAGATAGGTTCAGCTGCCCAGGAGTCAGACGAGTCTGATTCCCATTGGTCCCCTGAGCCGGGCTGCAGCCAATAGTGATGTTTTATTAGAGGGAAGAAAACTATTAAAAATTGCAAAAACCTCTCCTGCCCTGTTATCGAAATCCAGAAGATCTTACAGAACACCAGTTTCAAAAATTATAGAATGCAATGAGACTTATGAAGAAAGACAGTTAATTGCTTTTCTTTTCTTTAAAATTGCTTCCCCATCTCCTATGCCTACCAGTTAGGAGCTAAGAGACAGTCATTTATTTATTCATTTATTATTGAAACCCACCTATTCTCTTTTTCTTTTTTCTTTTTTTTGCTTTCATTTTATTTACTAAGTTGAAAGCTTCAAAATTCAAAAGGAACAAGAGTATACAATGAATAGTTTACCACTGAAACTTCTGTCCCTTAGTAATCAACTTCTTAATTATTGTATATCCTTCTGGAAATTTTTTTTCCTTTTTCTTTTTTGAGACAGGGTCTCAATCTGTCACCCAGGCTGGAGTGCAGTGTCAGGATCACAGCTCACTGCAACATCAGCCTCCGGGCCTCAAGCAATCCTCCCACCTCAGCCTCCCAAAGTGCTGGGATTACAAGCATAAGCCACCATGCCCTACCCTCCAAGAGATATTATGTATGCACAAAATAAAAGGTGTTTTCCCCCTTTAATTAGAAATTTAAAAATCAATGAATCTTTACATAACTCCAACTCCTTATATTAACACATTACTGTTCTACGAAGCAATCTCTACTTTAAAAGATAAATTTTCAATACCTCCTATATCACACAAAGTCAAGAAAGGGCTATTTGGCAAAAATAAAAAAAAAATGTCTAGAGAACTAAATTGCATATGATTTTACAGCAAATCAACTCACTGAATTTCTGATCCAGGATCCTGATCCCTGGAAAACCTGTATAAATCTTCCAAGTCCCCAGTAGGGATAATTTTGCAGAGGTTTTATTAGCACTCCGTCGAGATCTAAGGTTCAGAAGCCTCTTCAACTTAATTGAAGAGGGAGAGAAGAGGGAAGTGGAAAGCTGAATTCAAATGTTTGGTTCTTGTGGACTAGCAACAAGGAAGTGAAGACAGATGAAAGAGAAACCCTTAGTGCCTTGAATCAGTTAATCAGTAACTCACCTACGCTGGCACTAAACTAGATCCCTCTGACATCCAGTGGCAATTGACCGGGTAAGGCTAGACAAGTTTGTAAGTCTCTAATTAAATGCAAAAGAACCAGCCAGAGAAAAAGAGGCTGCTTGGAGAATAAGCTACAGAAAACAACTAAAGAGAGAAACCCAGAGGGCCCTCCGTGGACCTGTGTGGTGTCTGAGACAGAGGGTGAATTTCAAGACAGAGTCCAGCACCCACTTTTCTTGAAACCCTCAGCCTTTTCTTCTAGCCTGGAGTCAGGTACTAGGGAAAAAAGGCGCAGAAAGGGAGTGTGGTTTTTAAGGTGTGGTGCGCTGTTAAGAACGCCAGACTGCCAAGAGCGGTGGCTCACACCTGTAATCTCAACACTTTGGAAGGTAGAGGTGGGAGGACTGCTTGAGCGCAGAAGTTCGAGACCAGCCTGGCAATACAGTGAGACCCTGTCTCTACAAAATTTCTTTTAAAAATTAGCAGAGCGGGCGAGGCCCAGTGGCTCACGCCTATCATCTCAGCACCTTGGGAGGCCAAGATGTGCGGATCATAAGGTCAGGAGATCGAGACCATCCTGGCCAACACGATGATGATGGTGAAACCCTAGCTCTACTAAAAATACAAAAATTAGCCAGGCGTGGTGGCGCTGCCTGTATCCCAGCTACTTACTCAGGAGGTTGAGGCAGGAGATAAGCTTGAACCTGGGAGGCGGAAGTTGCAGTGAGCCGAGATTGCGCCATTGCCCTCCAGCCTGGCTACAAAGCAAGACTCCGTCTCAAAAAAAAAAAAAAAAAAAAAAAAAAAAAAATTAGCAGAGTATGGTGGCACGCACCTATACTCACAGCTACTCAGGAGGGTGAGGTGGAAGAATCTGAATTTATAACCTCCTAAACTCCATGTAGGGAATGCGGTTTTTTTGTGTGTGTTTTTTTTTTTTTCTTTTTCCTTTTTTTTTTTTTTTTGAGATGGAGTCTCGCCCTGTCGCCCAGGCTGGAATGCATTGGCGCCATCTCAGCTCACTGCAACCTCCGCCTCCCGGGTTCAAGCGATTCTCCTGCCTCAGCCTCCCGTGTAGCAAGGATTGCAGGCACCCGCCACCACGCCCAGCTAATTTTTAGAATTTTTAGTAGAGACGGGGTTACAACATGTTAGCCAGGCTTGTCTCAAACTCCTGACCTCGTGATTCATGCACCTCAGCCTCCCAAAATGTTGGGATTATAGGCATGAGCCACCGCACCCAGCTCCTGGAATGCAGTTTCTTTACTCACCAGACAGCTGATCAGACACTCTACCTATTTGTACTTTGCATAAAATGGTGAATTTGAAAATAAAACCAACCCAGTGTTTTTCACAAATTTCGGGCTGCATTCCTGAGTGATAATAGGATGTAACAGAACGTGGAGGCAGACAGACCTGGGTTCAAATTCCAAGTCTGTTCATGTTCGTCTGACCCATGTTCCACCTTAGGCAAGAAACTAACCTCTCTGAACCTCATCAGTAACATGGGATAAGAATTCCTGCCTCTCTTGATTATTGTGAATTATAAAAAAGACAAAAAATAAGTGCCATCACATGTTAGGAATACATTAATGTTCATTTCCTCCTTTTCTTACAGAACCCTTTAAGATATTTACAGAACAAATACCAGAAAAACTATCTCCCCTTATGGTAAATCCCAATCATGCCAAAATTCCTCAGAACAAAATAGATACCAATTGAAAAAAATCTTTTTTGATTTATACACAGTATATGTACCATATGTGTTCTCATGATACACACATGCTTATAAAAAGATATCATCAGAAGGTAGCCACTGTTGGCAGGGCACAGTGGCTCAGGCCTGTAACCCAGCACTTTGGGATGCGGAGGCAGGCAGATCACGCTGAGGTCAGGAGTTCAAGACCATCCTGGCCAACATGGCGAAACCCCATCTCTACTAAAAATACAAAAATTAGCCGGGCATGGTGGCGGGCGCCTGCAATCCATTACTCAGGAGGCTAAGGCGGGAGAATGACTTAAAGCCAAGAGGTAGAGGTTGCAGTGAGCCAAGATTGCAGCATTGCACTCCAGCCTGGGTGACAGAAAGAGACTCTCTCTCTCAAAAAAAAAAAAAAAGAAGATAACCACTGTTAATCCTACTCAACAATATTAGGTTAAATCATATGACATTGCTGATGTTTGATCACTTTATAACTATAGCAGTTTCATATAGTTTATAGTCTCTAAAAATAAAAATAGGTTTTAAAAAATAAAGCAAAGATTTGATATCTGTCTGCCCTCCCTAGATTTCCTGAAAACAACAAGACCATTGGAAATCAGTAACTCTGCATTGTCACCCCTGTTCTGCCATTTATTAGCTGTGTGACTTTAAGAAAATCATTTAGCATCTTTGGGCCCTGGTTTCCAAATTTATACAATAAACATGGTAGATTTGTCTTTTTCTGCTGTGTAATTTAATGACTATAATAAGGCATAGGCACTTAGGTTAGTGCCACCAAAACGCATAGCTGGTAAGAACATTTTAACCTTAGCTATCCAAGTTCTCTTGGTTGTCCCTTCTGCATCCATCCTACCCTCTTCCATTACGAAGCACAGAAGACAGGGACCTTAATGATAATAAAATAAAGCTGTGTAAACTTCTTCACAGGCTTCTTCAAATGCACTTCTAATTTTGCACACCCTACCACAGCAGTACTGGATTTCTCTTTAAACAAAAATGGTCACGGGTGTCAAAGAGATGTAAGTGAGTGTCCACTGAACTGTGTCTAAATGATTTTCCTTGTGACCAAAGCCAGCCTGGAATAAGCCCCTGCTAGTGAGAAGAGAGAACATGCTTCCCAGGCGAGGAGGCATTGTTCAAAGTAATGAGTTCTGCACCACTTGGTCCACAATTCACAGCTGAGTCTGATTTTCCTAGACAAAGAGCAATAACCAAACAGAGGATGCTCTTCAGCAAGACTCCCTGGGTTTATCATTGTTTTTAGACTTATAAGGTGGTAAAGGAAAGATGAGAGTCTCCCTAACCGTCTACGTCCTAGGAATGACAAGAGGAAATGTTTGTCAACCCTGGTCCATATTATGCCACAGTTTTGTCATGGCTGTAATGGATTTCAAGAGTCTAAATTCACTAAAAATGCCTAGAAATTATTCCATCTCAAAAGTGAAAATGTTTAAATACTCTATTGTATTCCTTTTATCCTTCTATCATAATTTTATACCCTCTCTCCTTTTTTTTTTTTTTTTGCTCAGGGAAAAAATAGTTATGATCCTTCAGGCATGCAGACCAACATTCTTAGAAGGGAGCTGCAGAAGGTTCATTATGTCATGAAACACAGAGCCAGAACAAAGGATTACTGAATCACTCACCTTATCTTCATCTAAGAAACCTGAGAATTACAAGGTTTCTGTTTCTTCTAAATTCAGTGCTGCACTTGCCAAGACTACAAGTTTTAGGGTAGAGTTTGTAATACAAAAATGTAAGCAAATAGGTGCACATAATGCTTCCTATCCTAGATATAAAGCCTTAACTAAATTACTCGAAGTTTCAGCATTTATTTCTAAATCTGCAAGTCTGAATGTTTAACACCAAATCAATTGATCCCCTTAAGAGTACCAAAGGTGTATCTTCACCCTGAACATCTGAAGTGGTATCAGAATTATTTCAGGACTCACAGCTGTTAGTTCATTCAGAACAGAAATCTGGATTTATTCATCTTCCCTATTATATAATAAGTTCTCAATAAACATTTGTTGACTAAATGAATAAATTAAGTAAAAAACATTTCATTAAGAATTTTCACAGTATTTTACATTATGGCACCCTAACTAGAAGCACTTTTATCATATTCTATGTTTACAATATTATCCCTATAACTGGAAAACTGATTTTTTAAAATAAATTTAATTGAAGTTGATGATGTGGGAAAATGCATCACACTGAAGCAATGACTTTAAACAGATTTTATTTCGAATCTGGTGCAACTATAAATCCTCACTCTGCCCATCAACCTTCCCTCCCTTTGTCTCCTTCCCATTGCCTCTCCCCCGCCTCCCCAGGTACTGCCAGTCTCATTATCCCATGATCTGTTAAAACTGTACTTTACCTCCTGGAACCAGAAGAAACACATGTCACTGAGAATTAGGGAACTGGAGCCAGTTACAAGCCACCAAATAGGGTTACAAAGTATCTGAACCTGAAAAGAGTTTTTCTGTTTTTCTAAACATGAGAAAAGGGGAAAAACTCAGTTGGACTTTTTTTAAACATCTGAGCTAGATGGAATGTCTAAGCACTTATGACAAATGAGATGGGAGAAAACTTTAACAGCACGTTACTTGCTGATCATTTGAAAAGTGGTTTCATTTGCTGATTTCATTTGCTGATGGCAGGAGGATATTATCTTAAAACATCTACCACAAATAAACACTTGCTATTCTTGAAAACAAATTGCTTGAAACTGGTATGCAGCGAGCCAGTGCTCACGTATTACTTCATCCAAGGTATTTTATGTCACACTTTATCCCAAGAAGAATAACTCCATTTTAAATTTGTATTAGCAGTTATGTTAATTCTAACCAATGTTTAATAACAACTAGGTACCAATCATGCTGCCAGGTTTTGATGCAGTTTAAGAAAAATAAGCAAGAAGCTATCACTCCTTCTACATACCCTTTAAGATGTGTACTTTTGCCAAATGCTGGGCTGTATGTAAACAAATGGAATTTAAAAGAGGGGATAGAGCTGTCAAAATTCACAATTTTATGAAAATGCTATAATCCCAGCACTTTGGGAGGCCGAGGCGGGTGGATCACGAGGTCAAGAGATCGAGATCATCCTGGTCAACATGGTGAAACCCTGTCTCTACTAAAAAAAATACAAAAATTAGCTGGGCATGGTGGCGCACGCCTGTAGTCCCAGCTACTCAGGAGGCTGAGGCAGGATAATTGCTTGAACCCAGGAGGCGGAGGTTGC
>PVKP010035993.1:0-22819 GCA_004027715.1 Plecturocebus donacophilus | reverse complement strand
TCCATAATTAAGATAAACTGCTCTTGTAAAATGTTTAATATTTTATTTTATTATTTATTTTATTTTATTTTATTTTATTATTTTATTCCTGAGACGGAGTTTTGCTGATGTTGTCCAGGCTGGAGTGCAATGGCTGGATCTTGGCTCACCACAACCTCTGCCTCCTGGGTTCAAGCGATTCTCCTGCCTCAGCCTCCTGAGTAGCTGGGACTACAGGCATGCACCACCATGCCCGGCTATGTTTATATTTTTTGAAACAGCATCTCACTCTGTTGCCCAAGCTGGAGTGCAGTGGCAAGATCTTGGCTGACTGAAACCTCCACCTCCCTGGTTCAAGCAGTCCACCCACCTCAGACTCCGAAGTAGCTGGGACCACAGGCATGCACCACCACACACACACAAAAAAAAAAAAAAAAGAAAGAAAAGAAAAGAAATTCTACCTCAAGACTGCAACATCAATTCCTGCCTTAATCCTCAGCCACCAGCCTTGCCCTATTGCTTTTGAATGTGCCAGCCACTACAGTCACACAAATCCATGCCTTCAAAAAACTTCTTTGGTTCTGTTTCTCTGAAGATCCCAGTCTAATAGATTGGGTGTCTCTCCATTGCAAAGTTCCTAAGCTTTGCTTATGCAGCACATATATCCTCATAGATTTCAAGTAATTTTTTTTCATGGTGGACTTGATTAAGTATAATCTTTATTAAAGTTAACTTTTAATTTCACAAGTAACACATGGATCTATTCTATTTGTGAAAAGTCCAAAAATGTAGATAATCCTAAGGCACACTGAATCATCAAGTCCAACTATAATTCCCACACCAAAGGTAAACACCACTATTGATTTTATATGTCTCATGCTAGAGCAGCATTTATGTAGTTATGAATATCTACCTATCCATCTAATGTTTATATCTATACATATCTTTTAATCTATCTGTCTGTATATCTTTCCATCCTTCTATCTTTAACATCTGTACATCTATGTATTCCTTTATCCATCTGCTCTATTATTTACAAATCTATCTAATATTTATCTCTATACCTATTATGTATCTGTATATCTCTCCATCTATCTTTAGTATCTGTCTATTCACCTATCCATCTATTCATGCAACCATCCACTCTCTATCTGTGCATCCTATCATCTACCTTCTATCTACCTATCTAATCTATCATCTATCTGTATCATCTATCTATCTGCTTATCTAATATATAATCTATCTCCTATCAAAAATTCACACCAAAGAAATACTGAAGCTTGTGAATCTATAAATTATGTTGAGAAGAAAGGAAATACTAAATTCTGTAATTACTGATTGTTTTTGTATGTGCCATATGCAAAGTTGCATTTATTCTGCAACAGCTTATGTCCCAACATAACTCTTAAAATTCCTTCTCCACCACTATATAAAAGCATGTGTTATCATATTCTATGCTGTATAATGTTCCCTAGCCTGTTGCACTTTGCCTTTGTCCTTCCTGTGGATGTCTGTGTCATTCCAAGCCATGCACTGTTAGAAGCAAAGCCATGAAACACATCCTTGCATGCATAAATGCTTCTTGGTGCATGCTTTTCTAAAATGGGCCATGAGAAATACAATTGCTGAATCAGAGGGACTGATTTTGTTTAACAGCAACAGCTTCTATGAAATTAACCTCAAAAATATCAGCAGCAAATTTACATTCACACCAAGCACTTAATTCCCTACTCCAGGCCTGATTTTATCATACTTTTGAAATGTTTGCTAATCTGATGAGAGAAAATTGTACTTCCCTTATTAGTAATAAGGTTAAGTAGCATTTAGTATTTAATTTGTATTTTTGTAATCCTGAATAAATTGATGATATCTTTTGATAATTTTTTCATTAGTGGCTTCCTTTGTATTGTGAGTAGGTTTTTAAACATAGATTCTGAATATAGAGTCATGCACTGCATAACAATATCTCAGTCATTGATGAGCTGCAATTCCACAGTTTTCACATGAGTTTATAAAAACATATTTTTACTGTACCTTTTTTGTGTTTGGATGCACAAATATTTACCACTGTATTATGGTTGCCTGCAATATTCAGTGTAGTAACACACTGCATAGGTTTGTAGCCTAGGGGCAATAGGCTGTACCATGTAGGCTGGGCGTGTAGTAGGCTATACCACCTAAATTTGTGTAAGTACACTCTGTGATGTTTACACGAAGATGACAAAATTGTCTGATGACACATTTCCCAGAACATATCCCTGTTGTTAAGCAACACATAACTGTAGTTTGTTGTGAGTTTTTAATGTTGAGTTAACCAAATGATTCAATATTGAGTGGCTTTTTTTGTTTGCAGCCTTTTTAAGGAGGAGTTTCTCTATCTTCGAGATTATAACACATCATCTCTTCTTTTATTATTTTTATATATTTGATATTTTTCATGTTGAGATCTTTAATAGATCTAAAATAGTAAAGTGTGTGTGTGTGTGTGTGTGTGTGAGAGAGAGAGAGAGAGAGAGAGAGAGAGAGAGAGAGAGAGAGAGAAATCACTCTGATTTATTCAGTGGCAGGAAACTAAAATAATTTAAATTATCAACCTATTTAATGCTAACAATAATTTGAAAAAATAAGGACTATCGTTGCCACATTTTATTTTCCCTTAATTGTTTAAAGCATATTTATTTAACCTAGTGTCACAGAAAATAAATCTAATGAGGATTTGATTCTGTAGTTTTATAGATAATTTTCCCATATGAGGACCTTTTGATTTTTGTTGTTGTTATTCTACTACTATTTCTGAAATTCCACAATATGTGTGAATTACTTATTTACTTAGGTATTTATCACAGTGGGCACTAAGTCCATTCTTTATTTAATTTTTTTTACTTCTACTGAAGTGTATATTATTTGATTCTCTGATTATTAACTCCCACTGTATTTTCTAGTTTCTCCTTCTAGAACTATTAATGAGATATTTTGCAAACTGTGGATTTAATGTATGTCTTCCATTTCTACTTCTACTTTTCAAATTTATGCTTTCTGGGCTGAATTCAGAGAATGTTCTTCAGCAAAAACTTACACTCCATTTTACCCCTTCTTCAGCTGTATATTTTGTATTAGTTACCAACCTCCTAAGATTTTGTCTCTCCCCCTCCTCCTTCTCCTCCTCCTTCTCCTCTTCCTCCGTCGTCATCGTGTTCTTCTTCTTCTTCTTCTTCTTCTTCTTCTTCTTCTTCTTCTTCTTCTTCTTCTTCTTCTTCTTCTTCTTCTTCTTCTTCTATCTCTCTCTCTCTCTCTCTCTCTCTGTCTCTGTCTCTCTTTCTCACCCCTTTCCTCTGTCTCTGTCAGTCTCTCTTCCTTTTCTATTCATCCTGGATGGAGATACGTTGTAGGTGGTGCTTTCCCTCTCCCTCCATCTCTACCCTCTGTCTTTCCTCTTTCTTTTCTCCTCCTCTTGTCTCTGTCTCTCTTCCCTTCTCTCCTCTCTATTCCTCTCTGTCTTTTCTCCCTCCTTTCCTCTCTCTCCTCTGTCTCCCTGCCTCTCTCTCTCCTCTCTCTTCCATTTCTCTCTCTCTTCTCTCTCATATCTCTCTCTCTTTCTCTCCCCTCTCTTGCCTTCTGCTGCTTCTCCTCTTTATGCCCCTCTTCCCTGTCATTTTCTCCCTTTCCTTCTCCCTATCCCTCTCCGTTTTCCTCTTCTATTCAGCATGCAAGGCTACAGGTTGGAGGTGTCAAGCCCAGTGGGTTCATCTGAGCATGAACCCATTTATCTGATCATGAGAGGTAACCACCTCTTCTGTGTGCTGCCATCCACCTTGGTCTCTGCTAACTCTCTCACTTCTAAGCTTCCACACCTATTGCTCCTAACTGGAGGCAAGTGCACCTGCTTCTCATTATTCTTTCCTTTCTGTCTGCACCTTGACCTCCCTGCTAGATTTTTATGGCTTACCTTCTGCTTTGTGTATAGAAAGAATACCTGTATTACTGTGGCCTCTTTCCACAGTGTCTATTCATATAGAACATAGTTCAAAAGAAAAGGCAACATTTTCAAAGGTTCACAATCTACACTGTATGATTTTTCTGCTCCCTGGAAGTAAAACTCCAATACACAAAGTTAGACAAATTGTACATTTTGTGAGTGGAGTGACTTTGTCCTTTGAGAAATTGTTTCTTTTGATGAATAAATATTTGTTGTTCAAATGTATTTGTTACTTGCTCTATATAGGATAATTTCATTTCTCCTAAAATATGTATACCCACATTTTAAGGGGAATGGAATACAAGCATGTGAGATCATCACCCTGATGGCAAAATACTGGGGAGAAAATCAATTCCTGAATATCCAGTATGCTAGGCATGGGCTTTCTCAGAAATATCAATGCCTTGAGCAACAACAACAATAAAACTTTGTAAGGATTGTGTCAATGTCTGCATTGCTTAGTCTTCACAGTACAGCAATAAAATAGATTCTAGCAATAAAATAATTTGCTCTACTTTATACTTTTTAATAAGATTTGATTTCTCCAGGCCATATTATGCTGATTAGAAAGTAGAAGCTATTCTTGGACTCTGCCTAGGTGCTGCTATGGAGAGAGAGACAATGCAGAGTACTGTGAATGGTCCAAACTCTCTTCTTAATTGGATTTCACTCGCCAGTATATCACACAATTACATGAATAGGAAGCAGTGTAAGGCAAAATCGAAATTTTTTTCTACATTGCAGTTTGTAGTGTGCATTTACCATCCCTTGCTCATTTTCCCAATACTGCCATGGGTGATATCTTTAATTATTCCCTTTTACAGATAAAAAACTGAAACTAGAGATTCATGACACGATATGACTTGCCAAAGTCCTGCTACATAGAAAATCCATTGGTTTCAAGGAAGGGCATAACTGGATGTAAAATAACCAGTGCCCAATTTAGTTATGGTGGAAAGTTTATCATTTCAGGTACTGCTATAGCTAATAAACCAAGAGCAGACCTGTGCTTTGGGTTTTTAAAGACCACCATATCTTGGAATGATGCTTAAGTATCCCCCAGGCAGGATATAGTACTAAAAAGTAAAGGGACCCTGTGAAGAGTGATTTGGTAGGCTGCAACAACATTTAAGGAAATATACGTTGATAAATTAGGCGTAAAAAAAGAATCCATCAAAACGAAACAGTATTTTGTCATGAAATAAATTTCTGGATTTTTATAAAAGTCTAAAGAGTTATAACAAATTTAAGATCTGAACCCTAAACTATGCCACATATACTTGCAATGAAATATAACTCACACTATTTTCAAGTTAAACAGCTTTGAATCTCCAGCTCCTAAAGCAAAACAATACTAAAAGTTAGCAATGGGCATGAGTTATTTTTTGTGGTTTTTTGTAGGTGACTTAGATAGATTACGAGTCTGACATTAAGGAATTGGCCATTCCTGGAGTGACCACAGCCTTTGTGCAAAATAACATTTTTTTGCACCCTAATAAATGTGCCTGGATTTAGTGTCACATAACTTAGGTTTTGAGATTATTTTTTAAATTAAATTATTTAATTAACTTTGGAGATTATCACCCAATAACCACATTATTGGCATCAAGTATGGCAATTGTCCACCATGGCTGCATATAGCATCATTTGTTTGCTGTTGCTGTTTTGAGGGAGGGTCTCACTCCCGTCACCCAGGCTGGAGTGCAGTGGCATGATCACAGCTCACTGCAGCCTTGACCTCCTGGGCTCAGGTGATTTTCCCACCTCAGCCTCACAAGTAGCTGGGACTACAGGCCTCTGTCACCACACCCTGATATTTTTATGTATTTATTTTATTATTTTAGTAGAGATGGGGTTTCACACTATGTTGCCCAGGCTTGTCTTGAACTGCTGAGCTCAACTGATCCACCTGCCTCAGCCTCCATGTCCAGCCAGCATCACTAGTAAAGCTTTGAAAATACTGAGGCCAGGATTCTAATCCCTAGGACTCTGGCTTAACAGGTCCTGGGTGAGCTTAGACATGAGGTTCTGCAAAATCTTTCTAGGTGATTCAATGATGCACCCAAAGTAGGTAAAGAGAAGTGATAATGTCCCCAGCCCATGTAGGAAGCAATGAACATGACTCCTCTTCAGCCACTTTTAAGTTTATGGAAAAGACCCAACAATATAGTTGGAGACTTTTAAATTCACTTCCCTCCTTCATTTTTGGTCTTCCTTGTGACAAAAAGTACAAATAAGAAACACACTGTAAATTATTCATGCAATGTCTTCCCAGTACACCTGGATTGCTGCATTGTCTTGCCATCATGAATCCAGGGGCTTAGGTGGGCAGGAGATGCCACTGGTGAACAAATGCATTCTATGACTTAAGAACCATGCTCTCCTTGACTGTGTAAGACCACAGGATAATGTGCCATTGTAGACTTCTCTAACCCAGATGTTTGATAAACACTTATTTAAATAATGCATTGCTTTTCTTAGCCATCTTTCACCCTGGTGTTTTAGTATCTTATGTGGATTGTCCACCTACATTAAGGAACATTAGCAACTACAATTGATGATGTGCTTAGGTGGATGTTTTTTTAAATTATAGATGTATATATACATATATATGTGCATATATATAAAACAAATACATAATATAATACATTGTACATTAATATATAACACTATTTAAATATATAATATGGTAAATAATATAAAATTATATATATATATATATATATGGTTGAAATTGCTAATTGTATCTGTGATTAGAGTAATAATAATGACTCTTATTACTGGCCAACATCGCAAAATTATCCTGTGACCCAAAAAGTCATGCCTTTGTGATATTAATAACACTTCTAACCTAAAGGCATTTTGTCTTCTATGAGCTCTTCCTAACTAGCAATGTGCTAATTACTTATGGTTAATGTGCTGATGCTTCAGGGAATGGTTGGAAAGACACCCTACATGTTCCTACTTCTTAACTCTATCTCAATTTTTACATTGTTAATTTTTTGGGTAACCCACTCAACCCCCACACCCACACACTTTCCCACGCCTTGCATCTGCTCTGAATAAATTTTGTATTTAACAATTGTCTTAAAACTGGTTCCCTAGAAACAGACTCAGCGACAGAGGGTTGTGTGTAGAAAGCTTTCTGGAGAGTGTTTTTGGGAAATATATGTGAAACTCAAAAAGAAAGGAAAGTGAGATAGACTGAAGGAGAAGTTGTCCTGCAATATGGTTGCAACAGAGAGGTCAGCTGACCTGTGGGGGAGCTCTGGAGTTAGGATGGTGTATCAGAATTTTCTTAAATTGAAATTAAGTGGCCAATGGCTTCAAACTCCACACCAATCAATAACTGGCCAAGGTGCCCACGTGAGGGTTTTGTAAGCTTAGGGAAGGCTGTGGTTTAATGCTTTTCCCAGAAAAGGAGAAATCTGGGAGCATTCAGCAGCAGAAACTTCCAAAAAATGGAGAATGAATGTGTCACTCTGAAGAGGCAATCAGTTAGTATCTCCACAGTTGCCACCACAGCATCCATAAAACATAAATCCTACACTTCAGGTTTTCCCAAGTCTTCGTGATTTTTTTTTTAAATAAACATCATGAGCCATCATTCACTGGCCACCATTCAATGTCAATTTACAGGGTATTCTGGAGGCCACATAGATTCTGTATAAGATAGGAAGTCCAAAGGAATACTAGTAAAAGCAAGAAATAAAATGAACTAAGGGAGTTATTTTTCATGTTAATAAGCTTTGTCATCTAGACTACGTTAATTGTTACTTCTTCTCCCTGATTTATCTAAATCTGATATTACCCTGGTTTTTCTTTCTTTAGCTCTCATCAGGAAGAATTTCAACTGTGTACTGTTTCTTCCTCTCCATCACACTCCAGGCATTATTGACCTGGAAGGTAAAGGCAAAGTTGATTATGAAAATACTAAAAAAAAAAAAAAAAAAAAAAAAAAAAAAAAAAAAAAAAAAAAAAAAAAAAAAAAAAAAAAAAAAAAAAAAATGGATATTACCATCAGTATATATAAATTGCAATATACCATCCAATGTTTTCAGACTCATAATTCCATAGCTATCTTCTAGCATTAAGCTGTTTAAAATAGTGACAATGTACATTTTAAATGCTTATTATTAATGTTATTTCATCTCATAAGCAAACATAAACACTGTCAAAAAAAATCTACAAAGCTAGCCTAGACAATACAGCAAGACATTGTATCTACAATAATAACAATAACACTGTATCTATAGTACCTATAGTACCAGCTACTGGGAGACTAAGGTGAGAGAATCACTTGAGCCCAGGAGGTTGATGCTGCAGTGAACTGTGACTGCACCACTGCACTCCAGCCTGCAACACAGAGCAAGAGACCCCGTCTCTTAAGAAAAAAAATCTGCAAAGCACCAAAAATCCTAAAAAATAAAATTAACCTTTCTTTACTGCCTAGAGATAACTGCTCTTAACATTTTGTTTTATATACCACCAGTTTTTCTCTGTGGATAGAAATACATATTATACTTATTTAAAAAAATATTTATATATTCCACACATGTTTTTAAATGTGTTCTTTCAATTGATGAATAATAGCAACAATCAATATTGTCACAGTAATAGATGAAATATGTAGATATATTACAAATAATTTATCCAGTCCTCTATTGCTAGATATTTAGGAAGTTGAAGTATTCTCTTTAGAAACTATGTAGTAGTAAAGGATCTTTTTGAAAACCTGAAACATCCCCATCATTTACTGAGGAAAATTCCTAAAATTGAATATATGCTGTTTTAAAGATAAAATTTTGTTGATATCTCTTCCAGAAAAGACAACTAAATGAAAATGCAATGTAGCAAATCTCATCAAATCTGAATTGAGATAAATAGCTTTGGTTTCCTATTATCAGGAAAATAGACGTACAATCTTAAAGAATTTCAGCATATTAACAAATGCATCAAGTTTTAATTTCTTTAAATGATAGCAAATTTATTATTCCAACTTCTTTTATTATTTCATGGAAGTTTGGATAAAATTAATATGTAAAAATGGTTTTAAGACATTCACATTCTAATTTTCCAGTGAACATTTAAAAGGTTAAAGACCACTTACTATGTATGAGTTTGTGTGTAATAGGAAATTGACTACTCGTGCAATTAAGTCCTCTGCTTCAAGTTCTGAGTCTGACTTTGAAGTGCTAATAAGACAAAATTACTGAAATCCAGGAAAGATATTAAGACATGTAAAATGTTAATTAAATTCAGAAAAAGAGCTAATAGGAAACCCAATGTGAAATGGAAAGAGGAATATGTACACACACACACACACTGAAAAAAGAATTCAGATGAAGTACAGAATTTTAAGAAAGTCTAAAATTGCTTCAAGTGATTTTGCCCACGTTTAGTGAATTCCATGATGGTGTCTGAGAAAGTAAACAAGCATCCAATTACAATTATTCTGTGGATGCTTCCTTCACAAAACTAAAGTCCCATAATCACATCCAGTTAAACAAAACATCAACATATTGTGAGATGTCATTTATCGAAGTGCATTTTTTAGACAGAACTCTATGGCTTGAATCCTAAGCTTCCTTGATCCTAAGCTTCCTTCCAAAAAAGGAGTCATGACTCTAGTTAAACAGAAGCTACATAGATAGATGAAGTCTACTGTGATATCTTCTCAGGGAAATCTGACCCATGATAAAAGTTCCATACATTTTCCTGGCAATTTGGATTTTGACAAAAATTCCGTGGACTATGGATCCTTTAAAAAGCGAAGTTGAATAAGTGGTACCTCACAAAACATTGATTTTCCATTTCAAGTGGATGTGATTATGGAACTTTAGTTTTGTGAAGAAAGCAGCCGAGAATTTACTGTAATTGGATGCGTCTTTACGTTCTCAGACACCGTCATGAAATGTATTAGAAATGGGCAAAATCACTTAAGCGATTTTATAGAACTATTTTTAAATTTCTCCTTCTTTCAAATTAGCATTACTTACTTGTGGGTTATCATGCTTTCCCCTTCTAAACCAAATTGATACCTGATCTAAGGCTGTTGTTTTGTTATTAGTGCTTTTAGCACATGGTGAACAAGAAGAAACTGGACTTCAAGCCAATACAGTTTCATAACTTAGATTAAAAGGTGTCATTAAAGAGAATAGATTAGTTTTCTAGTATTGAACTTTTAATAACTTTAATAAGAGGAATCTCAGTTATTATATGGCTATCTCAGTATTTCTTCGTAAATACTGTGAATTTTCAATATTTATTTGTTAAAATATTTATTTTGATTTAATATGTATTGGTTATCTATCAGTATTTAAGTTTTGGTTATGTCAGAAAGGATTTTTTTATTAGAAGTGTGATTTTTATTTGTTCTTTTCTTCAGGGACATCAGTACTTGTGTGGTATAACTTACTTGCCTCCTCTCACGTGTTTGGGTTCTCAGTTTTTTGTGCCATTTTTAAAATTTTTTTCTCTCCTTTCTCTTTAGGACTCTAACTACATGTATATTAAACAATGTGTTATTCCTCAACAGGTACTGGTATTATAAAGGTACCTAGTACTAGGAATAGATTAATGAGATTGATGGATCTGGATCCCAGACAACACTGAAGACAGAAGATGGGATTTGGAGACTAAATGCATAGAGACCAACTCCCTATTGATGTCAAACTGATGAGGTTAGTATCTGAACTCAAATCCTTTTCTCTTACTTGCTTAATACTAGATAGATAGATAGATAATAGATGAATATATAGATAATAGAATGATAGATTTATACACATGTATTTTAGCACTGGGGTATCTATATATAGATATATATACAGATCTCTCTATGTATGTATATGTATAGATATATATACAGATGTATGTATGTATATATAGATACATATAGATATATAAATATAGCTATGAATATACATAGCAAAGAAATTTGTATATAAATCAATGAATATATATGCATATGAGTACATATTAATATATATATGTGTATATATATGTATATATATGTGTGTATACACACACACACACATACAGAGAAGCCATGAAATATAGCCACCCACTATATCATGATGCATTTCCACATAATGTATAAATATATAATTCCTTTTTCATTCTAAAGTTGTATATATTCCTCTTCCTATTGAATTTGTTCCATTTTATGTTAATTTTATAGAAACAGCAGGTGTTTTTTTTACAAATTAAGAGTTAAGCACAGCTTCAGAAATTATATTCTAGAATTAGTATATGACTTCCTAGTGAAATATCTGAAGTCCACACAATTAGTCCTGACATAGAGAAATATTGTAGATTGCAGGCATTTTTTGTCTATCCATAATGATGGACTCATCTGGAGACACATCCTGAAGGGGTACAAATAATATCAGGTCACTGACACTGTCTCTGTTCAGAGGGGGCCATGATAGAGTTAGGGGCATGTGGTACGTCAATGCTTTCTACATTGCATTGCCCAAAACACTCATTTCAGGATCTGCTCTGAGGGAGAGAGGTAGGTGGAGGCATGGGGTCTCATAAGATTTATAGATTTACATTATACCTGGGATTACGAAAATCCCTGAAATGTACTTCATGGAAGAATCTTGCTCTACTTTGTTTTTCTCTATATTTACTAATTTATTAATTTAATGTGGAATTTCCCATGCACTGTGAAGCATAGCCATATCTTTTTGAAAAATACAGTTAGGAAATTAAAAACATATGAGAACTGGGAGTAAAAATAAAGCACAATTCTTTTCCTCGGCTTTCTCATACATACATTAACTGGGTTGAATAAAATACTTTCTAAAATTCCTTTTATATTTGAAGATTTCTATCTTATGACAATAATTATCTGACTTGATTGTAATTGTTTTTTTTTATGCTACAACATAGACTTTTCTCCCACTTATTTATTTTCCAATGGGAAGATACACTTTTAATAATAAGACATGTTATCTGAAAATATATGCATATTTTCTTTCTTCCACACAACCACCCTTTTCCCCAATTCAGTAAGAGCACAATGAAATGTGATTTTTAGAAAATATGCAGTTTCATTTATAAATCTATTCATTAATGCTGATTTTATCAGCTGTAATTTATATACTATGAACATATAAAAATAGGGGTCTTGACATTAAAATTTTACATCTTTTTAGAATTTGCCAAGAGAGCATTGTCTATCATCTCCAATTTGCTTCTATCCTGGGGTAAAAAAAAGTGCTGAGAAAATGAGACAATGTAACAAGCTGTTGGGTGTGTAGGAGGCACGTGAAATTTTTTTTTTAATGCGAAAGGTGGCATTTTTCTGTCTTCATTTATAACATGTCTTGTCATCCTCATGCAAGGTTAGTTATTTCTAAATATCTGACCTCAAAAATGTAAGTCGGCTGTCACAAAATTATGCAATGCTGCTCAATTTCAAAGTCACTTTTAAGTAGAAGAAATGGTTGAAGTTAGACAAGCTTCTTACAAAACTGCTTGAAACAGTCGGTTGTGCCACGTTATTTATTCCACTGCATGCAACATTGATTTAGGTTGTTGACAACAATGATTGAATAATCTCCAACCAAACTCCAGAACATTATAACAACAAAAATTCCAATGTTTCTGAATGGTTTGGGCAAATGTTTAAGGAACTATGTTAGAGGCAGCTATCTGTTATAGAAGAATATTTTTATCACTGGTCTGTAATCAAGTACTGCATTGTCCAAGGTAGCAAGGTTGGTAACCAAATAACAAAGTGATATGGGATGGCTTGGATGAAATTATAGTAGGAGGGTATGTGTAGCATAGGTTTACAGCCCAATGTAGCAGAAGATGCATAATAAACCACTCATGTTCTATCTTGAAGGTCATGTAAAGAAAATTTCCAACAGGCAGAGGAAATGGAATTTTCTAGAATTATTAAGAGTTCCTAATTTGATCATTTACTGAGTTTAAAGCATCAAGAAGCATCAGTTTCACATTTGAGATCTTCCGTTGACTCTAAGTAACTTTGACAAGTTCATCAAGCTGTAGGGTTCTCAGTATCGTCACTATAATTTGCCAGTGCCTTCATCAAACTGAATCCTGCCTTATGTCAAGGGAATTTTAAAGAGTCAAATTACTCAGATTTTACTGTTTTCTGGGACATTTGGGTGGATGACATTGAGTCTCAGAAGTGTTTTTTGATGAAGGCAGACTTCATATGCCAAGGCTGGTCTTGTGACTTGAGTTCTACACTCTTTCCAAATCTACTTCCAAATTTCCATAGTTTTGTACAAATCGATGCCCTTGTCTTACAGACGGCCACTTTCTAGTTGCTTTACATCATGATATCATGTTCAGATGCATGGAACTCTACTCCTTTAAGCCAGTGCCACTGTCTTGGACATTCCTGCCTCAAATATCTGACTCAGAACAGTTGACTCAATGGTGAAGCCCATGCGACTGTGATCACTCTTTATAAGTCTCTCAGTACTTAAATGTAATGTTTTATCCTTGTCTATCAGTGAACACTTTATTTTCAAAGTCACACAAGACAATGCTTGTGGAAGACTCAATAATTTGTCCTAATTTTTCACTTTTCTGCAAATAATAATATATTCACTCATAGCTAAGCATTTTTCTCCCCTTGACTTTGACATATGATTGTGTTTGGTCAATAGAAGATAAGGCCATATGATGTGAGTGGAGGATTAACATGTGCCTGCACTGGTAGCTTTACCTTCACCTCCAGTGACATGCTGTGGCCCCTATTGTCTGTGCTTCAGAAGAAATACAGACGAAACATGCTTGACACAATCTGTAGCTTTGACCTCAACCACAGGTGGGAGTGCAGTGGCCCAGACTAGCCCCTTTAGACTATCCTATTTAAAACCCAGAACTGAAGTCACATTGCAGGAAGGCTGCTAAGGTTTCATTCAAGGAAGGCTGCTAAGGTATCATTCAAGGAAGGCTGCTAAGGTGGCAAATAGAACAGTAACTAATGATACACATTTTCAAGGCATGACTTTTTCTCTTCTGAGTACCTTCCAAAGAGAATATCAAACTTCTCTTTGCCCAAATAATTAGCCACTTCAAAGCACCAAAACACAGTGGCAGAACCAGAATTCATCACTGAGTTTCCAAGATATATTATGAGGTAAATTAATGTATGCATAATCTATTTGACATCTTTTTAACTCTTAAACAGGTGTTGATCACTTTAACTTTGGTTTTTATCAATATCAGGCATAACAAAGAAGAAAAGGCCTATGCATTCATTCTAATGCCATTAAAGATATAAGTAGCTCATCTAAGTGGAATATTTTCATGATTTCATGACTGTTGTGGTCAGCCATCACCATACTGATGTTACTTCTTCCTCTATTGTTTGGAAGCTGTTGTTTTTAATGTTCTTAAAAAGGACAACATTTATGTAAGAGCTAGGCTGAAACATTATCTGAGAAAACAAGTTCTAGATACCACAGTCTCTTTCCTCATTTCTCTGGTTGAATCCAAGCAACTGTTGTTAAGAAAAATGCCACCTTCTTCCTGGACTCTCTATCCAAGTCTATTTTTAATTTTGCAGAAGTTTCCAGTCAATGACTCAATTCTTTAACTTTACTTTGGAAGGCAAGATTTGTCAATATTAGATATCAAACCAAGATTACTTTAAATAATTAAGAGGAGTCTCAAAATCACTACACACTTGAATCAATGAAACCTTGCATTTTAGAATGACATGAACTATTGTGATATTAAGAGAAAACGAGAAGATACATTGGAAAACCTGCAACAGAATGATCTAACTAACTGCATTTTAAGGAAGTTTGGATAACTACATCACAACTTCAATAACTATTTTCCTGAGAATGGAAGGTGTTTGTCCTGAGAAAAACAAGAGATCAACAGTGTAAAATCTTGATTTGATGACCTGTATGGGTATACAAAACTTCAACTGGTAGCTGATGTAAAAGACCAAAATTAGCACTCATATCTGGCTGGATTTTCCTTCTACCTGGGCACAGCCAGAGCTGATTGGAAATTGGTCTCCAGTGTTTACCTAACACTTGGTAACAACTGAATAAATGATCAGGGAAGAAGGCAGGCCAGCCCATGTGTGAGAGACAAGAGTTATTTTGAATAATATCCCTCAGTCCCCAAACAGATTTAAACTAAGGCACGCAGAACAGGCCAGTGAAGCTATACAAGCTATACAGCTTTATACGATGTGGCTTCAATGTGTGTGTGTGTGTGTATGTGTGTGTTAGGGATAGGATCTGGCTCCGTTGCCCGGGCTGGAGTCCAATGCTGCAATCATAGCTCACTGCAGCCTTGACTTTCTGGGCTCAAACAATTCTCCTGCCTCAGCCTCCTGAGTAGCAAAGAACACAGGCTCATACCACCTCGCCTGGCTAATTTTAAAAAATATGTTTGTAGAGGTGGGGTCTTGCTGTGTTGCCCAGGCTAGTCTCAAACTCTTGGCTTCAAGATTGCTAAGGGGATCCTCCTGACTTAGCCTCCCAAAGGGCTGGGGTTACAGGCATAAGCAACCAAACCTAGCCCAGCTTCAGTTGTTTATGCAACAACTCTTCCTTAGTAAATAATCTTTGATATTCATAATAAACAAGAAATGGAATATTTTTTCATAGCAGAACATAGAAAGAACCCATCACTCCCTGGGCAGAATTAAAAATTGAGACTCATAGGTTTGAACTGTGAGTCATGAAATAATCAATAGTTTGGGTTGTGCAACTGAGAAAATGTCATTCTGTCTTTTCAGTTCTGTTTAAAGGCAGATAATATCAGAACTGATTGGCAGAGCCTATTTTACCTATTGTCATTTCCCATTGACAAGGGCCAGTCCTATTGACTTTCATCCAAAGCACAGCACAGGCTGCACTTTTCAATTATTCAATGTGATTTCTTCTTTGGAAATTATCTGCCATGGGAATATCCTTTTCTGTTACTATTTGCTTTTTTAAAGTAAGTTCAACATAGGGCAGATTGATAAACATGGAGATATTGGCCATTTAAATCCCCAAGAAGAGATATTATCATCTTATGAATAATTAAAGTGTCTGTAAATTTAATGGCTTTCAAAGAACAAGAGGAATTTTCTATAAAGAAAAAAATATTTTACCACTATGCAGCCTGGTATGGTAGGCATAAACCACATATGCCCACTGTGTACTTGAGTGTGGACAGTATAAACGAAGAAGCTGATCTTTAATTTGTATTTAATTTAAGTAGATTTTACTTTCAAATATATAGCTACCTATTGGAGACATTGCAATACAGTTTTACCCAAATATGTGTACGTATATATATGTGTGTGTGTGTACAGACACTAAAAAGCATACACACACATATATCCACGTACAACTTATGCGTCTGATTTTTTCAAGTAGAAATTTGACACTAATAGTGCTTCATGTTGTATTTTGAGGATTAGATATAATTTTATAAAAAGTTAAGAAATAATTGCATGCATTACATATCTCTCATTTTATCAGTATCCTTTTCCTGAAAGTTCTTACTATTAAGCATATTTGTGTGTCCATCAAGCCAATATTATTCACCTGATGACCTTATTGTACATTATATTTTAACTACAAGTACGTAATTACTGATTATAGGATTGCCCTTCAAATTCAGACTTGCAAAACATAAAGTCCTATCTGGGGGCTGATAGGAATTTATACTGGGGAGAGGTTTGAATACGCAGATAAATCTGGGATGAGCTAGAACACAGAAGCTAGGTAGGGAGTAGCGAACTAAAAGGTTTGACTTAGTCAAGAATATGAGCTGACCTTAAAGGGCATACAGGTGTGGGAGGCTGATGACAGCAGAGATCATGGCTTTTCATCCTTCTCTGTATCCATGTCCATCCAATATAAATTCCCCCTATAGCTATATGAAGATTACTGCTCCATCCCTTCAATCTGCACCTATCTGTCACCCAGGACAAGTCACATCTGGGTTCATTTTGGACCAACAAGCCCCCAGTCACCTGCCGGCTGCCTCCAAGAAGAGAGAAAGCCACTTGATTGTCTTGCCCTGGCCAAAGCCTTGGGCAGCCTGACCGCGACTAGCAGAACCAGACAGCTGAATCCAATCTAAATTGATATCTCTGAAAAGGTCAAACATATTGATTACAACTTCTTTTTAAAGTGCAACAGGTGCAAGAGTTACAACACAAACTGAGGTTTGACTAGGCAAGTTGGGTCAAACAAAAAAAATGACATTAGAGAATGTTTGTGCTGTAATAGAAATGAAGGGCATGCAAAGGTCAGTTAGGAAAGTTAGAAAAGAGGCTACAGCATGGCAGAGATGTCCATTTGACCTCTGTTTCTAGGGAAAATGTCTTTTTCTCCTTTTTCAATTCTGAGCCTGGGAAGTATGGTTTCTAACTGTTCCTAAACACAGAGAGACTTGGGCACTATCATACCCAAGAGATTCTTCTTCAGTAGGATATCCCTAATGCCTTTTATCTTAATTCTGCATGCACATTCTCTAATTTAGAGTATGTAATGTACTATATGCCATCATTGTAAAAATATAATTATTTGAAATTTTAATATTGGAGGTTACAAAAAAACTGAGTATGTTCCAAAGATAGGAATATTCAATAAAACCCATTCAAATAACTTTATGGAGGCCTGAATATGCAGGGATTACAAAATGGGCTGTGAAATTAAAATGTCTATTGTGGGAAAACTTAAGTAGCTATGGCCTTTTTCTTCTCTGTCACTAAGTCATATAATACTGACTACAAATAAAAGGGTTCTCATTATTGACAATGGTTGGACCTTAGTGTCATTAATACAAAACGCTTCAGAAGATTCATAGGTATGAAATTGTGTATGCATGTGCATGCATATGTATATATAATTACATAAGTATGGAATACACATGTAAATCTACATGTAAAACTAGATACTTATTAGCTTGTGTGTGTGTGTACATATATATACACATACAAGCCAATAAGTATCTAGTTTTATATGTAGATTTACACGTGTATCCTATATTTATAGTATATCATATATATATATATAGGCTATATATCAGACACACACACACACACACACACACACACACACATTTGGCCCTCCATATCCAGTGATTAAACTAACCTAGGATCAAAACTATTTGGAAACAAAACATAAATAATTGCAACTGTACAGAACATGTACATACTTTTTGGTCATTACTCCCTAAACAATACAGTATAACAACTATTTACATAGCATCTACATTATATGAATAATATAAGTAATCTGGAGATTATTTAAAGTATACAAGAGGATGTGCATAGGTTATATGAAAATACTATGCCTTTTTATTACAGGAACTTGAGCATCCTTGGATTTTTATATCTGCTGGGGTCTTGGAACTAGTATGCTGCAGAAACTGAGGGACAATTATACTTATATATGTATATATTATATATAGTATAATACATTTATGCATATTTATATAGTATATACTATTCACATACTTATATACACAATATATACTATATTTAGTGCATATAAATATATACTAGGTATAAACATATAGTATAAATATGTAAATATATATAGTATGTATGAACTTACATTATAAATACTATATATAGCATACACTATATGTATACTATATAGTTATACACTACGTATGCTACATATGGTATATATAGTAAATATAAACATGTGTATAGTATATACCATATATACTAGATGATATATGATATATATACTACATAAATACTGTATAGTATACTACATAGTATATACTATATAAATGGTATATGTTTAGGGTAGGCACGGTGGCTCACACCTGTAATACCAGCACTTAGGGAGGCTGAGGCAGATCGTTTACTGGAGGCCAGGAGTTTGAGACCAGCCTGGCCAACATAGTGAAACCCTGTCTCTACTAAATATATATATATATATATATATATATATATATATATATATATATACATACAAAAATTAGCTCAATGTGGTGGCACACACCTGTAATTCCAGGTACTTGGGAGACTGAGGCATGATAATCGCTTGAACCTGGGAGGTGGAGGTTGCAGTGAGCCAACATTGGGCGATTGCACTGCAGCCTGGGTGATGGGGTAAGA
The DNA here is from genome assembly GCA_004027715.1 of Plecturocebus donacophilus. Taxonomy (NCBI): domain Eukaryota; kingdom Metazoa; phylum Chordata; class Mammalia; order Primates; family Pitheciidae; genus Plecturocebus; species Plecturocebus donacophilus. The sequence goes on along the minus strand of PVKP010035993.1, from coordinate 3,776 downwards.
CCCTGTCTCAAAAAAAATTACTATATATATACTATACTGTATTTACTACATAAATATATATATGTGTATATAAGCATATAAAATATATATACTTATATTTATAAAATGTACTATTTGAATTTGCATGTACTTCTATATTTATATATTTACATACTTATAAATATGCAAAATATATTTTCATATGTCAGGATTATTAGTTAAGTGAATAATTGTCTTCAGTTCTTTTTTAGTAGGCATTCAATTCAAATTTTATATTTTGGCTTCTTCTGCTTCCAGTTAGAATATAGAAAGTAATGAGGGAATATCATGCTCATCCTATCAACCCAAACACACTGGGTATGCTACGAATTACATTTATTATAAACACAGGAGGAAAAGAATTCTACCACAATTAACAGGAAATTGATGATCTCCTTGTGAGGGAGACATGGGCCATGGCTTTTCCTCTCCCTGATGGATTAGAGCAAGAAATACAAGAAGGAAAATAGGCGGTCGTTTACTTTAATATTCAAAATTATGACAAAGTCTCCATAATCAAATGGGCTGAGAAGACAAATTAGAGCTCCAGGAGGGTCTGCATCAGAGGTACTGTGCATCCCCCACTTTTATGTCTTCCCAGAATGTATGAATAGTGCATGCATACCTTGGCACAGAACACAGGAGTTGAGATACAGCCCTACGAAGTCCTCAGGCCCGCCCCTAGTACTATGAAGCCATGCTCTGAAGAGCAGAAAAATGCTGAGAGAAATTCTCCAAAGCATCTTTGACCTTCACAGATTGGAAGGCAGTTGCCCTCTAAAGTCTAGGGGAAGAGATCAGTGGGAAAAAGATCTCCCAAAAACAAAAATATAGAAGCAGAACTGGAAAGCTAAGAGAACTCCTAAAAGAAGAATGCTGGGTAGTAAACAAGGGAGGCTACCCAGTGAATGAAATCATACAAGTGCTCAAGATTGCAAGGGATGCTGAAAAGAAAGCCCAGAACATGTCTCTGAAGTCTAAAGCCACTAGAAAATTTCACTAAAGCTGTAAAAAGCATAGAAGCAGCTCAACTGGAGGTCAAATTGGAACAAGCCCCACACTTTATGGGCTTGAAAGAAAAAGAAAATGACAGGTTTTCTCCTGGAGAAAAAGATTAGATATTTCACATTTACTTTTATGCAAAAATCTGACATGCAAATCAAACATAATGAGACTTCCAAAGAATTATAAATGTGTAACCCATGAACAAGAGAGGAAATAGTCAATAAAAGTAGAGCTAGAAATATTAGGATTATCAGACAAGGTATTTATGTTATAGGAACTCATGTAGAAGAAGGAAAACAAGAGTGGATATTTTAGTAAAAAGGTGACAACTATAAAGTGGCACCAAAATTTTTATGTGTAATTATAAATTTATATATTATTTATAAAATAATTATTTCTTGTATACTTATTTTTATACCAGAAATAAAAAATATGTTATTAAAAATGACATATTTATTAGAGTTATTCAACAGGAAAGTTGAAAAGCAAATTTGTGTATGAGGGGGTGTGCGTGTGTGTGGGTGTGTGACCTTTGGCATTGGTCCATAAAAAGTATCCAAACTGACACGTAATTGGTAAGTAAAAGAGTAGATAAACAAACAGAAAGGAGCAGACGTCAGCTGATAGATAACATCAAAAGTTATGTGTGTAATTGGAGCTTCAGAAAGACATGGGAGTGACAAAATAGCCAAATAATATGGAAAAACAAAATGGCCAATACCTTCCTAAAATTGATAAAATACATTACCCAAATAATGTGAGATCCCCAAGTAGGATGTACACAAAGAAAGCTGCATCTGGGCACTCCATAGTCAATCTGATGAAAACTGAAATTATAAATAAACCTTCAAACAGTCTGAAGGAATAAAAAGACACATTACAGTGAGCAAAACGGTGAGATAAATGAAATCTGACAGTTTCCCTTAAACATGGTGTGCAGAAAACAGTGGAATGAAAACTGTAAATTGCTGAAGGAATTTCTCTCCTGCAGGCTTGCACTGCAAGAAATGTTAAGAATGGAACTTTAAAATGTAGAAAATAAAAATAGATGTAATGAGAGAAATAAGAAAAAATCCACTCACTCTCAGTAACAGAACCAATAGACAAAGATTCAGTAAAAAATATGAGAGATTTCATTACCTTATCAACCAAATTTACTTAATTGACATTTAAGGAACAGTATATCCAGCCACTTCAGAGGTACACTGATTTGCAAGTGCACATTCACTAAAGTAGATTATGTGCTGTGCCTTAAAATAAGTCTCAAAACTTATCGAAGGACTGGAATCATACCAAATATATTCCCTAGCTAAAAGGATGTTAAATTATAAATCAATGGCAATCAAATATGTAGAAAAACCACAAGGCATAAAGTAAAGCAAGAGATGTGTGTGTGTGTGTGTGAGAGAGAGAGAGAGATAAGGGGGAAGGATTGGGAAAAAGACACAGAGACAAAGAGGACGAGAAAGACAGACACGGAGAAAGAGAAAGCCCTATATGTTTTTTAAAATAAGATGATATTTTAAAATCCAGTAGTCATAGGAAAAAAAATCACAAGAGGAATTACAGAAGATTTGACCCTTCTGAAATATGTTCTACAAAGACAGATACACAAATGTTTATAGAACCTTTATTTGTTACAGTCAAAACATGGAAACAACCCAAATGCCCAACATCTGAAAATTAAGGAGAAACTATGATATATTTGTTCAAGGGAATACTGACCTGCAATAAAAATGAATAAGCTACTGACAAAAACAAAGTCATGATGAATCTCAAAAGTGTTATATTGAGTTATAGACCTACAGAGAAATATGTAGTATTTTCTTATTATTAAGGAATAAAAGAACAGGAAAAACATTTTCAGGGCAACAGAAGTCAGGAAAAGGTTTCCTCTACTGAGTTGATTGAGGTTTTTGGTGAAGAATGGGTACAGGGGGTGATTTTCTAAGGTAATGAAAAAGTTCTGTATCCTAAATTGGTTCATTGTTGTATGGATGTATACAATAGACAAAAAGCATCAAAGCCAGTCCTTTAAATCTATGCATTTTCTGTGTGTAAGTTACATCTCGATAAAAATACATATTTTGATCCAATATCTCATGTCTTTTTATAAAACCTGGAAAAACTTTCCTCTCTCAAGCACAAAGCAATGAAAGAAAAAAAAAAAGTAAAACAGGGAAGCAAATGGTTTATCTGGCACATATTCTATTTAAAAAGCAAATGTAAACTATAATGCACTTGATATTTTCAGATGAGAATTAGCTTGCAAATAGGAAAAAAACAACCCATCTAAACCTTAGCATTATTTTGAGGAAAGTTTCCATTCTTCAGTGGGTTATATTTTTCTCCAAATGATTTATAAAATATTTCACTTTATCTATTGGTTTTCTCTGCTGTGAGTTTTAGTAGTGGGGAACAAAAACAGAAATAACAACTATGGTCTATGGTTTCAGAGGCAAAGGATAGAGCAAATTAATTCGTGGCAATTCAGGGAAGCAAGTTTAATTGTAGATTCAAATTCCATTAAGTTATTAGCTGTTTTTATTCAAGTCATGTCAGTTTTCTATATTTTATTGAATTCTCATTTGATACTAAAACAAATTCCAAAATGTAAAGTTTATTTTTCAATTTTAATGACAAATTTGATATCACTAGTCATTTCTGAGTTCACTGGGTGTTTGGACTCTAGGGAGAATAGACTCCTGCATTCCTTCAACGAGTAGGCTGTAGATTATATATATATATATAAT
>PVKP010035992.1:0-22815 GCA_004027715.1 Plecturocebus donacophilus | reverse complement strand
TTGGGGTTGCTCTTCTTGAGGAATATCTTTGTGGTGTTCTCTGTATTTCCTGGACTTGAATATTGGCCTGCCTTGCTAGGTTGGGGAAGTTTTCCTGGATAATATCCTGAAGAGTATTTTCCAACTTGGATTCATTCTCTTCATCACATTCAGGTACACCTATCAAACGTAGATTAGGTCTTTTCACATAGTCCCATATTTCTTGGAGACTGTTCATTCCTTTTGGCCCTTTTTTCTGTCATCTTGCCTTCTCGTTTTATTTCATTGAGTTAATCTTCGACCTCTGATATCCTTTCTTCTGCTTGGTCAATTCGGCTGTTGAAACTTGTGCATGCTTCGCGAAGTTCTTGTGTTGTGTTTTTCAGCTCCAGTTCACTTATATTCTTCTCTAAGTTGTCCATTCTTGTTAGCATTTCGTTAAATCTTCTTTCAAGGTTCTTAGTTTCTTTGCATTGGGTTAGAACATGTTCTTTTAGCTCACAGAAGTGTCTTATTATCCACCTTCTGAAGCCTGATTCTGTGAGTTCATCACACTCATCCTCCGTCAAGCCTTGTTCTCTTGCTGAGGAGGAGCTGCAATCCCTTGTAGGAGGAGAGGCATTCTGATTTCGGGTGTTCTCAGCCTTTTTGCACTGGTTTCTTCCCATTTTTGTGGATTTATCCACCTGTCATCTTTGAAAGGTATCTGTTCATATTTTGCCCACTTTTTGATGGGGTTGCATTTTTCTTGTATATTTGTTTTACTTCTCTGTATATTCTGGATACTAGCCCTTTGTCAGATGGGCAGCTTGCAAAAATGTTTCCCCATTCTGTTGCTTGCTGGCTCACTCTAATGATTGTTTTGCTGTGCAGAAACTCTTAAATGTAATTAGATCCCATTTATCTATTTTGGCTTTTGTTGCCATTGCTTTTGGTGTTTTAATCATGAAGTCCTTGCCTATGCCTATGTCCTGATAGTTATTGCCTAGGTTTTCTTCTAGGGTTTTTATAGTGTTAGGTCTTATGTTAAAATCGTTAACGTATCTGGAGGTAATTTTTGTATAAGGTGTAAAGAAGGGGTCCAGTTTCAGCTTTCTGCACATGACCAGCCAGTTTTCCCAACACCATTTATCAAACAGGGTGTTTTTTGATAAATGCTTGTTTTTGTCAGGTTTGTAAAAGGTCAGACGTGTGGCCTTGCCTCTGAGGCCTCTGTCCTCTTCTATTGGTCTATATCTCTGTTTTGATACCAGTACTATGCTGCTTTGATTACTGTAGCCTTGGGGAATAGTTTGAAGTTAGGTAATGTGATGCCTCCAGCTTTGTTCTGTTTGCTTAGGATTATCTTGGGTATGCAGGCTTTTTTTTTAATTCCATTTCAATTTTAAGGTGTTTTTTTCCAGTTCTGTGAAGAAGGTCAATGGTAGCTTGATAAGGATAACACTGAATCTATAAATTACTTTGGAAAGTATGGTCATTTTCATGGTATTGATTCTTCCTATCCGTGAACATTAAGTGTTTTTCCATCTGTTTGTGTCCTCTCTTATTTCTTTTAGAAGTGGTTTGTAGTTCTCCTTGAAGAGGCCCTTTATGTCCTTTTTTAGTTGTATTTCTAGGCATTTTATTCTCTTTGTAGCAATTGTGAATGGGAGTTTGCACATGATTTGGCTCTCTGTTTGTCTATTATTGGTGTATAGGAATGCTTGTAATTTTTGCAAATTGATTTTGTATCCTGACACTTTGCTGAAGTTGCTTATCATCTTAAGGAGATTTTTGACTGAGGTGATGGAGTCTTCTAAATACACAATCATGTCAACTGCAAATAGAGACAATTTGACTTCCACTTGAGGAGGCAGTCTGTCCCTCATCAGAGCTCAAGTGCTGTGCTGGGAGCTCCGTTGCTCCCTTCAGAGCTGCTGGGCAGGGATGTTTAAGTCTGCTGCCGTGGAACTGACAACCACCCCTTTTCCCAGGCACTCTGTCCTGGGAAGGTGGGGCTTTATTTACAAGTCCCTGACATGCTCCTGTCTTTTTTCAGAGATGGCCTGCCCAGCATGAAGGGAGTCTAGTCAGTCTACCTGCAGAGGTGTTGCTGAGGGCTCTGCCCAGCTGCTGTGTAGACTTCCTTGCGATTTTCTTTACAAAGGTAAGGTTAGAACTGCCCCAGTAATGGCAGACTGCCTCAGTAATGGCAGATGCCCTTTCCTACCCTGAGCTTGACTGTTTCAGGCTGAACTTAAACTGCTGTGCTGGCTGCCAAACTCTCAAACTAGTGGGTTTCAGTTTGCTGTTCTTTGTGGTGGGGGGGACTCCCTGAGCCAGATCACTTGGCTCCCTGTCTTCAGCCCCCTTTTTTCAGGCAAATGGGTGGCTCTGTCTTGCAGGCATTCTAGGCACCAGTTAAAATGGCCACCCAGATTTGTTCTGGAAACCAGCGGCACTTGTCGGCCTGGTGGGAATCTCCTGATCTGTGGGCTCTAAAGACTGTGGGAGAAGTGCAGTATCTGAACCAGAGTGCCAGAGTGGCCAGAAAAGTCCCTGATGGCCCTTGTTGAGTAGGAGCAGGTATCCTCCAGCCAATTGCATTTCCTGGATGAGGCAACACCCGACCCTGTCTCAGTTTGCCCTCCTTGGGCTACACCCACTGTCCAATCAGTCCCATTGAGATGAATCTGGTACCTCAGTTGGAAGTATAGAGATGAATGACCTTCTGCATTGCTCTCGCTGGGAAATGTACTCTGGAGCTGTTCCTATTTGGCCATCTTGGTGGAGGTCCAGAATTGATTTTTAACATGTCTTGTAAGACAGATAGAGTGGTGATGAATTCTCTCAGTTTTTGTTTGTCTGGGAAAGACTCTATATTACCTTCATGTTTGAAGAATAGTTTTGATGGTTACAATATTACTGATGGGCAGAGTATTTTTTCTTTAGCACTTTGGACATGCCATCGTACTCCCTCCTGGTATGTATAGTTTTCATTGAGAAATCTGTTGCCAGATGAATCTCTGTTTCTTTATATGTTAGTTTCTTCTTTGATCTTGCTACTTTTAGAATCCTCTATTTGTTCTTGAGCTTTACAATTTTAATAATTACATGCCGTAGGGTAGTTGTATTTGATTTTAATCTTTTTTAGTCTCTGCCTTCCTGTACCTAGATATTTATATTATACTATAGGTTCAGAAAGTGTTCTGTTATTATTTCTTCAAATGAACTCTATGCCTCTTGGTCTTTCTTGATTTCTTGAATATCCATTATCCTTCAATGTGCTCTTTTGAGGTTATTCTATCTTGTGGATATTTTTCATTTATATTTATTCTTTTTTCTTTTTCTTCTCTGACCGTGCATTTTTTATATCCTGTCTTGATGTTCACCAATTCTTCTGCTTAATGCACAATGCTGTTGAGAGCCTCTTTCTATTTAGCAAATGTTTTTCTTAGCTTCAAGATTTCTGTTTTATGTTTTAAATGTTTAAATCTCTTTGTAAAATTTCGCTGATTTCTAAATTGCTTTTCTGTGTTATCTTTGAGTTGCTGAGTTTCTTTAGAACTACTCTTTTGAATTCATTATGCGAGAATGCACACCTTTCTATTCTATCTTGTTATGGTCAATCACTGACATTTTCCTTTGTCTTTTTGTAGAGGATATAATTTACTGTTTGCTGTAGTGTGTGTGTGTGTGTGTGTGTGTGTGTGTGTGTGTGTGTGTGAATGTACTTTAATGGATTTACAATAAAGTATTAGTTACTTATTCCAGTCTTCACTGTCTGACTTGTTTTGGTCTCTCTCGCATATGTTTGCTTAGAAGTTCTCTACAGCTGTTTGTGAATCCTCTAAATCCTACATTGCTGTTTTCTTTTTAGCACTAGATGACACCTTAAGCCCAGTATGTCTCTTGGAAGTTTTGTTTACTTCCTGTTCCAGATGGGTTAGTCCCAAAAGGGTTACTTCAGCTGCTTTGGAAGACTGGCTAAGAATTCATACCTCGAAGATCTATGGAGTGTATTTTCTACAGTGTGATGTTGGTAAACAGGCACTCTGATTTGGCATCTTATTTGGCTGAAAGAAAGAGAAGAGTTTTGCAAGGTGGTGTTTTTATTTCCCCTTCCCCTTTTTTGTCTCCAGATGCCCTCAGGGTTTTTCTTCTAATGGGCACTAAATGTTCTTTCTATTGGTTGAAGCAGAGATGGTTCTCCTGCAGGAAATTCAAGATGGTGAAGAAGCCAGAAACCCTCTACCTTGATCTCATTCTTTAAAATGTAGAATCCATGAGTGTGAAAGGAATTTTCTATGCATGATATCTAGCAAGTTGGGGAAGCAGCATCAAAGACAGAGAAATTTGTTTATCTTACAATTTGCTTGGTGTTTTTTATTTTTCTGTAGCCCCAGAGATCATCTCAGCCCCATATTTGAGTTCTGGGATTTCACTGATCATTTTCTTGGCATTGTATTTACTTTTCATTTTCTTTGGAAGGGAATGAAGCTAGGTTGCCTATACTCCACCATTTTGATGACATTGCATCCTTTTTCTTCATTCTTAACATTCATAGTTTTTCTATTAGAACTTTGTGTTTGAAAAACTTTAACAATTTTTAGAGCAAATCGATGAAATTTTTCTCACCTGGTAATGTCTATTTCTTAAAGTTAATTTTTCCAGCCTGTATTACCTCAGAGAAAAATTTGTTGTCATTTCGACCTTTAATTTTGTAGGCAATGTATTATTTCTTTCTAGATCCTTTCAAGATTCATTTTAAGCCTTTCATTTTCAGAAGGTCTATTGCTATCTGTCTGTGTGTGCATTTCTTTGCATTTATTCTGTTTAGGGAAAACTTACTTTTTTAATCTATAGCTTTATGTCTTACACAAAATGTGAAAAACTTTTATTTATAATTACTTAAAAATAGTATTTCTTTCTTATAGATAGATAGATATCCTAACTTGGACACTGAAGAAACTTATAAGACAAAAATAAATAGATAGATATATCATCTATATCTGTATTTATGTCTATTTATTTTTTCAGGTATAGATATAGAAAGCTGATATGCACACACACCTGCACATACACACACATGCAAATGCACACACAGACACATGTATGCACAGAGAGAGTAAATTTAATGTAATGTTCTTGAAGTCTCTAGCCAGTGATTTTATTTCTTCACAATTTGGTATTTTTGCACTGATTTTTTTATGTGCTCTGCAGAGATTCTTAGCCGTAATTAGAAGAGGAATAGGATGGAGTGAGTTTATTTCATCTTATCTGAAATTGGAAGTATGCAGAAGAGTCTTATATGTAGGCCTGTCTGTTGTAACTTCAGTGGAGAAAATTGAGGATGCTGGCTGCCAATTTCTAACAATATTATATTTTATATTGTACCTGAAATTCTCTCACATCCTTAATTTATTTCATCAGTAGATGTGTTTTGAGTATCTAATGCTCTCTAGAAACTTTTCCAATTCTCTTGATGCAAATATGATCAAGGAAAACATAGGCTCTGCCTGAAAGTGTAATACCTAGTGAGTGATACATTCAGTAAGGAAAACACAGGGTCCTATAGTGGCACAGAGTAGTGTCTACCTCAGGCATAAAGAGAAGTCAGGGAAGGCATTACAAAGAATAATTTTAAGTTAGAAACTGAGGAAAAGTCAGTTAATCAAATAAAAATGAGGAAAAAAATCCCCAAAAGAGATATTTATGCAATATCACAGATATAACAGAATGCATCATACCTTATAGAAATGCAAGTACCTCAGCATGGTGGGAGCACAGAATGGTGGTGAGGACCAGAGTTGTATAAATGATGTTAGATTGAGAGGCAGAACTTAAATAAACTACAGTAAGAAGTTTGTTTTAATGATTCAGAAGAATCCTTAATTGAATTAAATAGTGGAGTGGCTTGGCAGATTTGGCAATTAGAAATCTATCTTTTAATTAAAAACATATTGATTGTGATGGGCATAATTGAAAATAGAAGCAATCAGTAAAGGCTGAAAATCATAAAAATAAAGGGATAATGGTTCTTTAAATCAGAATAGAGATGACACAGAGAAGTTGCTAAATTTTAAAAATTTAAGAAGATAAAAATCAGACCTCACACCTCTTGGTGATTATGTGTGAGGGTATTAGTAGATAAATATGTTAAAGGTGTCATTCACATTGTGTCAATGGATATATGAAAGTGTGATCAAATAATATCATTCAAACTCAGATACTTTTAAGACTGAGAGGGTGTGACATTATTAATTACTCTGGAATAACTGATATAAACTGAGGCCACCAGGAAAATCAGAATTTATGGTCCCTCTAGTGTATGGCAATTCTACTAAGAAAGGGACACGCTCTTTTGGATAAATTTTATGTTTTGTTTAAAATTTTAAGTTCTTAAATGCCTATGGGATACACAAGTAATTAAATAGCTATATTTACTGGTACATATATATGTATGTATGCATGTGTGCATGTATGTGTGTGTGTAATGAGAGCTCAGGAGGTAGCTATAGACTGGAACTATGGATATTGGAATTATAATCTTACATACAGTAATTGAAGATGTAGAAGTAGAAGAGATAGCCTAGAGAAAGAAGTTATAATGAAACAAAAAGAAGGCTTAGGATACAATTTGGGGAATGCTGCCTTTTGTGGAATCAACAGAAGAAAATCCAAAATAAACTAACGAGCAGTCAGAAAAGGAAGAAAAAAACTGTGAAATCACAAAAGCCAAGGAGAGAAAGTATTTCAAGAATTAGTGAATGGTTAACATAATTATATTAGTCCCTATCACACAGTTATAAAGAGTTATCTAAGAATGAGTAATTTATAATGCAAAAAGGCTTAATTGACTTAGTTAGTCTGGTTTGGGAGGCCTCAAGAAACTTAAAATCATGTTAGAAAATAAAGGGGAAACAAGACATGTCTTACATGGTGGCAGGAAGTGGGTGGCTCCACTCTTAAAACCATCATATCTTGTGAGAACTCATTCGCTTTCATGAGATCAGCAAGCAGAAAGCCACCCCCACGATTCAATTTTCTCCCACCAGGTCCCTGTTGTATCATTTCTCCTCCCTTGGTCCCTCCAAAACTTCATGACTTCCTCATATTTCAAAACAAAATCATGTCTTTCCAATAGTGTCCCAAAGTCTTAACTGATTCTAGCATTAACCCAAAATTCCAAGTACAAAGTCTCATCTGAGACTAGGGAAGTCCCTTCCACCCATGAGCCTATAAAATCAAAAACAAATTAGTTATTTCCCAGTTACAATGATGGTACAGGCATTGAGTAAATGATCCCATTCCAAATGGAAAAAATTGGCCAAAACAAATGGGCTACAAGCCTCATGCAAGTCCAAAACCCAACAGGACAGTCATTAAATCTTGAAGTTCCAAAATAATCTTATTTAACTCCATGTCTCACATCCAGGCCATGGTGATCCAAGAGATAGGCTTCCAAGGCCCTGGGCAGCTCTGCCCCTGTGGATCTGTAGGTTACAGCCCTTTTGGCTGCTTCATAAGCTGGCATGGAATATCTGTAGCTTTTCCAGGAACAAAGTTTGAGCTGTTAGTGGATCTACCATTCTGATTCTGGCCCTCTTCTCACAGATTCACTAGGCAGTACCACAGTGGGGACTCCCACCCCATGTTTTCCCTCTGAAGTGGCCTATTAAAGGTTCTCCATGAGCACTCCACCCTAGCAGCAGACTTTAGCCTGAACATCCAGGCATTTCTATACATTCTCTAGAATCTAGGTGGAAGCTCCCAAGTCTCAACTCTTGCCTTCTGTGCATCTGCAGGCCCAAAACCACGTGGAAACCACTAAGGCTTGGGCTTGCACCCTCTGAAACAATAGCCCAAGCTGTAACTTGTCCCATTTTAGTCATGACTGGAGCTGGATTGGCTGGGACACAGCATACCATGTCCCAAGGCTTCACAGAGCAGCAGGGCTGTGGGCTGGTCCAATGGACATATTTTTTCCTTCTAGCCCTCCAGGCCTCCAATAGGAGGGGCTTCCAAAAGATCTCTGAAATGCCCTGCAGACATTTTCCCCATTAACTGGCTATTATAATTTGGCTTCTTTTTGACTTATGCAATTTTCTGCAACTGGCTTGAATTTCTCCCCAGAAAATAAGTTTTTATTTTCTACAATATAGTCAGGCTACAAATTTTTCAAGCAGTTATGTTCTGCTTCCCTTTTAAACATATATTTCAATATCAGATTAATATGATTTGGCTATGTCCACACCCAAATCTCATCTTGAATTCTAACTCCCACAATTTCTATGTGTCATGGGAGCAACCTAGTGGAAGGTAATTGAATCATGGGGCTGTGTCTTTCCTGTGCTGTTCTTGAGGTAGTGAATGGGTCTCATGAGATCTGATTGTTTGAAAAATGGGAGTTTCTCTGGGAAAGCTTTCTGTTTTCCTGCCACCTTCCATGTAAGATGTGACTTGCTCCTCCTTGCCATTTGCTATGATTGTGAATCCTCCCCACCCATATGGAACTGTAAGTCATTAAACTATTTCTTTTGCAAATTGCCTAGTCTCCAGTATGTCTTTATCAGCACTGTAAAAATGGACTAAGACAGTAAGTTGGTAACAGGAGTGGGGTTTTGATGAAAAGATATCCCAAAATGTGGTAGCAACTTTGGAAATGGGTAACAGGTAGAAGTTGAAACAGTTTGGAGGACTCAGAAAAACAAAAGAAATGGTGGAAAAGTTTGGAATTTTCTAGAGACTTGTTGAATAGATTTGAAAAATTGCTGATAGTGATATGAACAACAAGGCCCAGGCTGAGGTGGTCTCAGATAGAGATGAGGAACTTGTTGGAAACTGAAGTAAAGGTGACTCTTGCTGTGTTTTAGCAAACAAACTGGTGACATTGTGCCTCTACCCTAGAGATTTGTGGAACTTTGGACTTAAGAGAGATGATTTAGGGCATCTGGCAAAAGAAATTTCTAAGGAGCAAAGTATTCAAGATGTGACTTGGACGCTGCTAAAAGCATTCAGTTTTAAAAGGGAAATGGAACATAAAAGTTCAGAAAATTTGCAGCCTGATAATGCCATAGAAAAGAAAATCCAATTTTTTGATGAAAAATTTAAGCTAATGAGGAGCTAAATGTTATTCCTCAAAGCAATGGGGAAAATGTCTCCATTGCATGTTAGAGGTCTTCATGGTAGTCCCTCCCATTACAGGCTTGGAGACCTAGTGGGTAAAAGTGGTTTTGTGAGCTGGACCCAGTGTCCCCACACTGTGAGCAGCCCAGGGACTTGGTGCCCTGCATCCCAGCTGCTCTAGCCATGGCTGAAAGAGGCCAATGCAGAGCTCAGGCCCTGGCTTCACAGGGTACCAGCCCCAAGCTTTGGCAGCTTCCACATGGTGTTGAGCCTTTGACTGCCCAGAAGTCAAGAATTGATATTTAGGAACCTCCTTCTAGGTTTCAGAAGATGTATGGAAGTGCCTAGATGTCCAGAAAGAAGTTTGTTGTAGGGGTGGGGTCCTCATGGAGAACTTCTGCTAGAACAGTGCAGAAGAAGATGTGGAATGGGAGCCCCCACACAGAGTCCCTACTGGGTCAGTACTTAACTGAAGCTGTGAGAAGAGGGCCACCATCCTCCAGAATGATAGATCCACTGAAATAATTAATAAAATATTTGAATCTAAATAGAATTAAATATTTAATAAAGTGATACGGTGGGAAGAATACAATAAAGAGAGAGTCATAACACCTAGATTCTGGACTTGGGTTTATCTGAATGTTCTGTATTTGGTCAGGGCTCTTCACTTTCTGGGCTTCAGATTACTCACTTTTAGCACATAAGTGATAAACTAGATAATCTCTGAATTCTCATTTAGAGATGATTTTCTGACTGCTGAGTTTACCTAAAGAAATATTAAACAAAATGTAGCAAAAAAACCAAAAACCCAAAACCTTAACAAAAAACTTCATGGTAGTGCCAAATTGTTAAATAAATACATAAATATTGTATAGCCCTTGCATCTCCCAGGACTGACAATTATTTCTGCTAGAAAGATCAATTTATTTTTGCTCGATACTATTTTTCCCCCAAATGCTTTATTTTTCCTTTTGTGGTTTATCATAACTCTTTGTCCAATGCAGCATGACTTTCTAGAAGGACAGGCTACAGGTTAGGTAATTGCTAATTAATAATGATAATAGTTGATATTTATTAAGTGCTTACTATAGGCTAGGTATCCACAGTTCTGTTATGTTCATTTCAAGATATGAGAAAATTTGAACACATGAAGTTTAAGGCACTTGCCCACAAGTGATATGTGGTAGAGCCAGTATCCAAACTTAGACAAAAAATTTAATGCTGTTTACCACTATGCTGTAATACCAATAAAATGTTACCCATCCAGTTTCTTAGTAAACTACATTTGTTAACTCTTGTGGCCTAAGCTACACAGTGCAGGGGGCCTGGAGTATGAAGAAAACATTTTGTTTTATTGTGATAGTCTTAAGTTATTCATCATTATGTTTTCTTGAAGTCATGTAATAGGAAGAAAATGGAAAACCTACAGTCATCATAGAGCCATTGGATCCCATATGGGACACAGGAGTTTTGTTGTAAAGTTAGTCACTGCTTTCTCTACCTGGGTCTTAACTTATTCTCCAAGATTAGCAGTCCTGAGTACAAATGAGAACAGAGATATAATATAACTGAATATAGATAGCATAGTCTTTTGTATTACCAAAGCTTATCAGCAGTGGACTATAAGCTTTACATCAGGGCTGGATTTACCATGTAATTCCAACAGCTGCAATTTGATGGGTACAAACAGCTCATTAACTTCAAAGTATCCTTTAGTTTGAGCTCTAGTATTTGAAATTCCACCATTCCATTCCTTAAAATAAGCTATTATATTTTGTAATACTTTTCCTATTAAGTACAAATATCCCTGCAGGAAATATTATTTTAAACTATAACCAGTCACTAACATTTCAGTGTGAATTGGTTCATTACATTATTGATTCTATTGATAGAAAAGGACTACAGTAGAATGTGAAAGAATCATGCTGGCAGGATGGCATTCAAAAAAGCCTTCATTAAAGATGTGTGATATAAATTGAATTTTGTTGGAATGGTAGGATTTCTTTGGGTGGAGGAGATAGATTGAATGTAGAATAATGAGATTGCAAACTTCATAAAGGCATATATGTCTGCCTATACATTCTTTTCTAGAACAATCTGTACCTAGAACAATGTCTAACACATTGAAGGCATGCAAAATGTAAATTAATTAATATCCATTATATTTGAAGAGAAGGTTTCATTCTGGGGCCCAAAGAAGGATAGTTTTATGCCTGGAGGTATGTGAAAAGAGATAATTAGGGGGAAAGCCCTAAGTCCTGTATAAACCCCAGATAATCGCTGTTACAAGTTGGGTTTGATAAGAAAGGCTAAATTAGTAGGGAGGGGCCAAAATGGCCAAATATCAACAGCTCCAGTCCGCAGCTCCCAGCGAGACCAACACAGAAGATGAGTGATTTCTGCATTTCCAACTGAGGTACCCAGTTCATCTCATTGGGACTGGTTAGGCAGTGGGTGTAATCCACAGAAAGGGAGCAGAAGCAGGGTGGGCTGTAGCTTCACCCAAGAAGTTCATGGAGTGGGGTACCTCCTTCAACCAGCCAAGGTGAGCCATGAGGGACTCTGCTACCTGTCCCAGGTATTATGTTTTTCCCATGACTTTTGAAATCTGCAGATCAGGAGATTCTTTCATGAACCTACACCACCAAGGATATGGGTTTTAAGCACACAACTAAGCGGCTGTTAGGGGAGGCACCAAGCTAGCTGCAGGAGTTTTGTTTTTTTTTTCTGTTTTCCCCAGTGGTGCCTGGAACCTCAGCAAGAGAGAACAGTTTACTCCCCTGGAAAGGGGGCTGAAGCCAGGGAGCCAAGTGGTCTCATTTAGGAGGTCCCATTCCCACAGAGCCCAGAAAGCTAAGAACTACTGGCTTGAGATTCTCACTGCCAGTACAGCAGTCTGGAGTCCTTCTGGGACAATCAAGTTTGCTGGGGGGAGGTGCATCCACCATGATGGAGGCTACAGTAGGCAGTTTTCCACTGACAGTGCTAAAGAGACTGGGAGGTTTAGACTAGGCAGAATTCACCAAAATGCAGCAAAACAGCTGTGGCCAGACTGCTGCTCTAGATTCCTCCTCACTGGGAAGGGCATCTCTGAAGGAAACACAGCAACCCCAGTCGGGGGTTTATAGATAAAACTCTCATCTCCCTGGGGCAGAGCATCTCAGGGAAGCAGGGGCTGTGGACACAGCTTCAGTAGATTTAATCTTTCCTACCTGCTGCCTCTGAAGAGAGCAGCTGATCCTGACAATGTGGATTCTTCCAGCACAGCACAGGGGCTCTACTAAGGGACAGACTGCCTCTTCAAGTGAGTCCCTGACCCTCACACCTCCTGACTGGGAGAGATCTTCCAACAGGGTGACAAACACCTCATACAGGAGTGCTCTGGCTGCCATCAGGCTGTTGCCCCTCTGGGATGAACCTTCCAGAGGAAGGAGTGGGAAGCAATCTTTGCTGTTCTGCAGCCTCCACTGGTGATATCCAGGTGAATAGGTTCTGGAATGGACCTCCAGCAAACTGCAGCAGACCTCCAGAAGAGGGGCCTATTAGAATAAAAACTAACAAACAGAAAGCAACGATATCAACATGAAGTACCAGCACACAAAAAACCCCATCAAAAGTTCATTAGCCTCAAAGATCAAAGGTAGATGAACCCACAAATATGAGGAAAAACTAGTACAAAAAAGCCAAAAATTCCAAAAACCAGGGTGCCTCTTCTTCAAATGATCACAACTCCTCTCCAATAAAGGCAAAAAACTGGACAGAGAATGAGATTGACAAATTGATAGAAGTAGGCTTCAGAAGGGAGGTAATAAAAAACTCCTTTGAGCTAAAGGCATATGTTCTAACCCAATGCAGGGAAGCTAAGAATCTTGATAAAAGGTTACAGGAACTGCTAACTAGAATAACCAGTTTAGAGAGAAACACATATAACCTGTTGGAGCTGAATAACACAGCACAAGAAATTCGTAAATCATACACAGTATCAATAGCTGAATCAATCTAGTAGGAGAAAGAATATCAGAGATTGAAGATCACCTTGCTGAAATAAGGCATGAAGACAAGATTAGAGAAAAAAAATAAAACTGCATGAACAAAGCCTCCAAGAAATACGGTACTATGTAAAAAGACCAAGCTATGGTTAAAAGGTGTACCTGAAAGTCACAGGAAGAATGGAATCAAGTTTGGAAACACACTTCAGGATATTATCCAGGAGAACTTCCCCAACCTAGCAAGACAGGCTAACATTCAAATTCAGGAAATACAGAGAACACCACTAAGATACTACACGAGAAGAACAAGCCCAAGGCACACAATGGTCAGATTCTCCAAGGTTAAAATGAAGGAAAAAACGTTAAGGGCAGACAGAGAGAGAGGTCAGGTCACCTACAACGGGAATCTCATCAGACTAAGGGTGGATCTCTCTGCAGAAACCCTACAAGGCAGAAGATAGTAGGGACCAATATTCAACATTTTTTAAAAAAATAATTTCCAACCAAGAATTTTATATCCAGTCAAACTAAGTTTCATAAGTGAAGGAGAAATAAAATCATTTCCAGACAAGCAAATACTGAGAAATTTTGTCACCACCAGACCTGCCTTACAAGAGTTTCTGAAGGAAGCACTAAATATGGAAAGAAAAAACTAGTACCAGCCACTGCAAAAGCACACCAAAATATAAAGACCAATGATACTATGAAGAAACTGCATCAACTAACGTGTGAAATAACCAGCTAGTACCATGATGACAGGATCAAATTCACACATAACAATATTAACCTTAAATGTAAATGGATAAGATGTACCAATTAAAAGACACCAAAAGGCAAATTGGATTGGATAAAGAGTCAAGACCCATTGCTGTGCTGTATTCAGGAGACCCATTTAACATGCAAAGACACATACAGACTCAAAATAAAGGGATGGAAAAGTATTTACCAAGCAAATTGAAAGAAAAAAAAAACAGGGGTTGCAATCCTAGTCTCTGACAAAACAGACTTTAAACAAACAATGATCAACAAAGACAAACAAGGACATTACATAGTAGTAAAACATTCAATGCAATAAGAAGAGATAACTCTCCTAAACACATATACACCCAATACAGGGGCACCTAGATTCGTAAAACAAGATCTTAGAGATGTCCAAAGAGACTTAGACTCCCACACAATAGTAGTGGAAGACTTTAACACCTCATTGTCAATACTAGACAGATCAATGAGACAGAAAGTTAATAAGGACGTTCAGGACTTCAACTCATCTCTAAATCAAATGAAACTAATAGACATCTACAGAACTCTGCACCCCAAATCAACAGAATATAGATTCTTCTCAGTGCCACATAGCACTTATTCTAAAATTGACCAGATAATTGGAAGTAAAATGCTCCTCAGGAAACGCAAAAGAACGGAAATAATAACAAAGTCTGTCAGTCTACAGTGCTATCAAATTAGAACTCAGTATTAAGAAACTCACTCAAAACTGCACAACTGCATAGAAATTGAACAACATGCTCCTTATTGACTCCTGGGTAAATAATGAAATTAAGTGAGAAATAACAAAGTTCTGTGAAACCAGTGAAAACAAAGACACAACATAGCACAATCTCTGGGACACACCTAAGCAATGTTCAGAGGGAAACTTAAAGTACGAAATGCCCATATCAGAAAGCTGGAAAGGTCTAAAACTGACATTTTAGCATCACAATTAAAATAACTAGAGAAGTAAGAGCAAACGAATTAAAAAGCTAGCAGAAGACAAGAAATAACTGAGATCAGAGCAGAACTGAAGGAGATACACCAAAAAAAAACATTAAAAATCAAAGAATCCAGGAGATGATTTGTTGAAAAAAAAATATACAGACCACTAGCTAGACCAATAAAGAAGAAAATAGAGAAGAATCAAATAAGCACAATAAATAATAAAGGGGATATCACTACTGATCCTGCAGATATATAAACTACCATCAGAGAATACTATAAACACCTCTATGCAAATAAACTAGAAAATCTACAAAAAAAAAATAGGATAAATTCCTGGACACATACGCCCTCTCCAAACTAAATCAGGAAGAAGACAAATCCTTGAATAAGACCAATTAAAGTTCTGAAATTGAGGCAGTGATTAGTAGCCTACCAACCAAAGAAAACCCAGGACCAGATGGATTCACAGCCAAATTCTATCAGAGGCACAAAGAGCAGCTGGTACCAGTTCTTCTGAAACTATTCCAAACAATAGAAAAAGAGGGACTCTTCCTTAACTCTTTTTATGAGGCCAACATCATCCTGATACCAAAACCTTGCAGAGACACAACAGAAAAGAAAATTGCAGGCCAATATCCCTGATGAACATCAGTGTGAAAATCCTCAATAAAATACTGGCAAACCAAATCTAGCAGCACATCAAAAAGCTTAGACTCCCACACAATAATAGTGGGAGACCTTAACACCCCACTGTCAACTCTAGACAGATCAACAGGACAGAAAATTAACAAGGGTATTCAGGACTTCAACTCAGATCTGGACCAAGCAGACCTAATAGACATCTACAGAACTCTCCACCCTCAAATCACATAATACACATTCTTCTCAGCACCACATCACACTTATTCAAAAATTGGCCACATAATTGGAAGTAAAACACTCCTCAGCAAATGCAACATAACAGAAATAATAACAGTCTCCAGGACCACAGTGCAATCAAATTAGAACTCAGGATTAAGAAACTCACTGAAAACCACACAACTACATGGAATCTGAACAACCTGCTCCTGAATGACTACTGGATAAATAATGAAATGAAGGCAGAAATAAAGATATTCTTCGAAACCAATGAGAACAAAGACACAACATACCAGAAGCTCTGGGACACATTTAAAGCAGTGTCTAGAGGGAAATTTATGGCACTAAATGCCCACCAGAGAAGCAAGGAAAGATATAAAATTGACACTCTAATGTTACGATTAAAAGAACTAGAGGAGCAAGATCAAACAAATTCAAAAGCTAGCAGAAGGCAAGAAATCACTAAGACCAAAGCAGAACTGAAGGAGATAGAGACACACACACACAAAAAAAAAACCTTAAAAAAATCAATAAATCCAGGAGGTGGTTTTTGAAAAGATCAACAAAATAGATAGACTGCTACCCAGACAAATAAAAGAGAGAAGATTCAAATAGATGTAATAAAAAATGATAAAGGGGAAATCACCACTGATCCCACAGAAATACAAGCTACCATCACAGATTACTACAAACATGTTTATGCAAATAAACCAGTAAATATAGAAGAATGGATAAATCCCTGGACATGTACACCCTCCCAGGACCAAACCAAGAAGTTGAATTCCTGAATAGAACAATAGAAATCTACCCATTTGACAAAGGGCTAATACCCAGAATCTATGGATAACTTAAACAAATTTACAAGAAAAAAAATCCCATCAAAAAGTGTGCAGAGGATATGAACAGATACTTTTCAAAAGAAGACATTTATGCAGCCACCATTATCTGAAAAAGAAACTCATAATCACTGGTCATTAGAGAAATGCAAATCAAAACCACATTGAGATACCACGTCATGCCAGTTAGGATGGTGATTATCAAAAAACCAGGAGACAGCAGTTGCTGGAGAGGATGTGGAGAAATAGGAATGCTTTTACTCTGTTGGTGGGAGTGTAAATTAATTCAACTATTGTGGAAGACAGTGTGCCAATTCCTTAAGGATCTAGAATTAGAAATACCATTTGATCCATCAATCCCATTACTGGGTATAACCCAAAGGATTATAAATCATTCTATTATAAAGAGACATGCACACATATGTTTATTGTGGCACTGCTCACAATAGCAAAGATATAGAACTAACCCAAATGCCCATCAATGATAGACTGGATAAAGAAAATGTGGCACATATACACCATGGAATACTATATAGCCATAAAAAGGGATGAGTTCATGTCCTTTGTAAGGACATGGATGAAGCTGGAAACCATCATTCTCAGCAAACTGACACAAGGACAGAAAACCAAATACTGCATGTTCTCACTCATAAGTGGGTGTTGAACAATGAGAACACATGAACACATGGAGAGGAACATCACACACCAGGGCCTAGAGGGTGGGGCGGGGGGCTAAGGGATAAATAGCAGAGAGGTGGGGGGATTGGGGAGGAATCACATTAACAGAATTACCTAATGTAGATAATAGGGCAATTGATGCAGCAAACCACCACCGTGGCACTTGTATAGCTATGTAACAAACCTGCATGATCTGCACATGTACCCCAGAACTTAAAATATAATAAATAAACAAGCTTATCCACCATGATCAAGTCAGCTTCATCCCTGTGATGCAAGGCTGGTTCAACATATGCAAATCGATAAATGTAATCCATCATATTAACAGAACCAATGACAAGAAGCTCATGATTATCTCAATAAATGCAGAAAAGGGGCATTGAAAAAATTCAACACCACTTCATACTAAAAACTGTCAATAAACTAGGTATTAATGGAGCACATCTCCAAATAATAAAATCTATTCATGACAAACTCACAGCCAATATCATATTAAATGGGCAAAAGCTAGAAGTATTTCCTTTGAAAATCGTCACAAGACAAGGATGCCCTCTCTCACCACTCCTGTTCAACATTGTATCTGAAGTTCCGGCTAGGGCAATCAGGCAAGAGAAGGAAATAAATGGTATTCAAATAGGAAGAGAGGAAGTCAAACTGTTGCTGTTTGCAGATGACATGAGTGTATATTTAGAAAACTTCATCGTCTCAGCCCAAAATCTCTTTAAGCTGATAAGCAACTTCAGCAGTCTCAGGATGCAAAATCAATGTGCAAAAATCATAAGTATTCCTATACACCAATAATAGACATAGAGCCAAGTCATGAGTAAACTCCCATTCACAATTGCTACAAAGAGAATAAGATACATAGGAATGCAACTTACAAGATATGTGAAGGACCTCATCAAGGAGAACTACGATCCACTGGTCAAGGAAATAAGAGGATAGAAACAAATGGAAAAACATTCCATGCTCATAGATAGGAAGAATCAACATCGTGAAAATGTCCATACTGCCCAAAATAACTTATATATTCAATGCTATCCTCATCAAGCTACCAGTGAATTTCTTCACAGAATTAGTAAAAACTACTTTAAATTTAATATGGAACCAGAAAAGAGCCCATATAGCCAAGACAATTCAAAGCAAAAAGAACAAAGCTGGAGGCATCACGCTACCTTACTTCAAACTATTCTACAAGGCCACAGTAACAAAAACAGTGTATTACTCGTACAAAAATAGATATATAGACCAATGGAACAGAACAGAGGCCTCAGAAATAATGCTAAACAACTATAACTATCTGATCTTTGACAAATTGACAAAAAGAAGCAGCAGGCAATGGGGAAAAGATTCACCGTTTAATAAATGGTGTTCAGAAAGCTTGCTATTCATATGCAGAAAACTGAAACTGGACCCTTTCCTTACACCTTATACAAAAATTAACTCAAGATGAATTAAAGACTTAAACATAAGAACTAAAACTATAAGAACCAAAACCATAAAAACCCTAGAAGAAAACCTAGGCAATACCATTAAGGACATAGACATGGGCAAAGACTTCATGACTAAAACACCAAAAGCAGTGGCAACAAAAGCCAAAATTCACAAATGGGATCTAGTTAAACTAAAGAGCTTCTGCACAGGAAAAGAAACTATCAGAGTGAATAGGCAACCGGCAGAATGGGAGAAAATTTTTGCAATCTGAAAAAAGGGCTAATATCCAGAATCTGCAAGAAACTACAACAAATTTACAAGAAAAAGAAAACAACCCCATTGAAAAGTGGGTGAAGGTTATGAACAGACACTTCTCAAAAGAAGACTTTCATGCAGCCAACAAACATGAAAAAAATCTTATCATTACTCGTTATTAGAGAAATGAAAATCAAAACAACAATGAGATACCATCTTATGCCAGTTGGAATGTGATCATTAAAAAGTCAGGAAACAAGGGGCCGGTCGCAGTGGCTTATGCCTGTAATTCCAGCACTTTGGGAGGCCGAGGCTGGCAGATCATGAAGTCCAGAGATCGAGACCATCCTGGCTAATGTAGTGAAACCCCGTCTCTACCAAAAATACAAAAATTAGCTGGGAGTGGTGGCACGTGCCTGTAGTCTCAGCTACTTGGGAGGCTGAGGCAGGAGAATTGCTTGAACCTGGGAGGCAGAGGTTGCAGTGAGCCAAGATCCCACCACTGCACTCCAGCCTGGCACCTGGGAATGGAGCGAGACTCTGTCTCGAAAAAAAAAAAAAAAAAAAAAGTCAGGAAACAACAGATGCTGGAGGGCATGTAAAGAAACAGGAATGCTTTTACACTGTTGGTGGGAGTGTAAATTAGTTCAACCATTGTGGAAGTCAGTGTGACAATTCCTCAAGGATCTAGAACAGAAATACCATTTGACCCAGCAATCACATTACTTGGTATACACCTGATTATAAATCGTTCTACTATAAAGACACATGCACACATATGTTTATTGCAGCACTTTTTACAATAGCAAAGACTCGGAACCAACCAAGTCTTTGCATTCTTTTCTATGCAGCCATAAAAAATAATGAGATCATGTCATTTGCAGGAACACGGATGAAGCTGGAAGCCATTATTCTAAGCAAACTAACACAGGAACAGAAAGCCAAACACCAAATGTTCTCACTTCTAAATGGGAATTGAACAATGAGAACACATGAACACAGGGAGGGGAACATCACACACTTGGGCCTGTTTTGGGGAGGTGGTCAAGGGGAGGGATAACATTAGGCCAAATACCTAATGCCTGCGGGGCTAAAAACCTAGGTGACAGGTTGATAGGTGCAGCAAACCACCATGGCATATGTATAGCTATGCAACAAATCTGCACGTTCTCCACATGTATTCCAGAACTTAAAGTAAAATAAAATTAAAATTAATTAATTAATTCAATTAAATAATAATTCAGCATATCTGCAAAAAGACTAAATTAGTGTAGTCAAAAATTCCTTTTGATGCGCATCTCTCCTTTCTACTGAAAAACTTGTCTGTTCCATGCCTTCCCTTACCACCAGTGTACCTGGTTTTGAGACGGTCCACTCAGCACTTTCTTCTCTGATCAAGGAGACAGCCAGGTGAAGTAGAAACGTTATTAGAGTGAAAAGACTGATTTCTAGCCACATTTTAAAGCCGAATTTGCAACAAGTTTCTTTATCCCTAGTCAAGTTACTTCACCATTTTGTGCCTGTGCCTCACCAAATCAGGTTGTGAATGTGAAATTTAAAATAATCGTTTTTATTTTCTATGGAGAGAGTCTTTCATCTCCGGGGCTAAAAATGTGGGCCTTATATCCTTTCTGGGGAGGTAGTGTTCTGCAACCCTCTCTGCTGGCTCAGTCCCCAGTAAGAAACATGAAATTCAACAACAGCCAAAGGAGCAAAATGGTAGTGAGAATATTTCATTCCCAAGCCTTTTGTTATCTGAAACAATCAGCTCTTTCTAGCCCTATCTAGTAGGCATTGCCAGGCAGAGGTGAGAAACATTAATAATTCTGGATTTGGAGAAAAGAGAATGTTGCCTCCAGTTGAGATGGATTACTATCTATTTGTAAGCTTTCTGCAGAACTAGTATTTCAGAATGGATTGGAATATTTTAACGAAATAAATGAAGCTCTCTACTTGTGAAGCAAGTTTAAGGGTCTGAGTCTCTGGAGAACATAGTAGAAATATGTGCCTCTGAAGGAAATCTGGGAAAATCCTGGAGAGGCCAGTGAACAAGCCATGAATATTCAGAGCGGGATTTTCAAAGCATGATTCTCTGCCGACTACCAGTCTAGGCTGTGTTTCACAGGGCATAAGTGAAGGCGTATGTCAGGGGACTCACGCCCAAGACCAATAACCTAGATACAATAGCAAATAATTTACTAATGGTAGGTAATACGGCATTTTAATGTAGATTGTGGAATCAGATTCATTGGTTTTAAATCCCTGTTCCATCACAAACTAGCGGTTTAACCATTGGAAAAAAATTTGGCAACTGCTCAACAGTGAAATGAATATAAAGACAGTATCTCCATCTTTATATGATTGTAATTATAATTAAGTGATATAATATATATTTATATAAGGTGATTGGCTCATATGAAATTCTCAGAAAATTTAGTTATTATAAACTGATGTCATGTGGTATCAGTTGTGAGATACTTCAAAACATCCAAGAAAGTTGATGTCAACAAAAACTAGAGAAGTTGAGAGTAGCTTCCTTGGGTTTGTGCAACTTAAGCTGGATTTTGAAATGGATTTATATTTCATCTTTTAAGAATTCAGAAGAATTGCACAACATGAATAACGGTAATAACAACACTTACTGTGTTATTACTATGTACCAGATATATGCATTGCATAAATTAGCTTACTTCTTTGAATGTACAAAACAATGGTATATATTGTACAGTAGAAGAAGCTGTGGATCAGACAAATTAGGAAAAACAACTCATAAGCAAGGCAACTTGTATTCAAACCCAGGTATGTCTGACTCCAAAGCCTGTGGTTGGATCCAT
The DNA here is from genome assembly GCA_004027715.1 of Plecturocebus donacophilus. Taxonomy (NCBI): domain Eukaryota; kingdom Metazoa; phylum Chordata; class Mammalia; order Primates; family Pitheciidae; genus Plecturocebus; species Plecturocebus donacophilus. Next base: position 1,134 of record PVKP010035992.1, on the reverse strand, counting down.
TATGCTGTACTGACTATCAGGAAGAGAAATAAATTCAGAAAACTGAATTCAAAATATATTAGAATCAGGTGACAAATTTTAAGTTGGGTGTGGGAGAAAATTCATAAGCCTCTGCAATTTTTATGGGAAAAAATAAAACAAGAAATATGTTTTTTCCTTAAAAATTAATCATAAATTAACAAAGTTCATACCAGCTAGATTTTGAAAGCTAATGAACAATTTTAAGACCAATGCATTTTTTACCTTGATTGAACTTACTGTTTTTAAGTTTCTGACACCAAAGAGAAGAAAATAGGAATTGTGAGATGACATAGTTCATTTATCTATGATATATCTTTTGTCTTATAGTAGTTTTGAATTTTTGGAAACATTTTTTATATAAGTGCATAGGCCATAAAACAGTAGTTATTCTGGGAATTTTTTTTTAATTGAGTCTGTTGGATAAGAATGTTTTAGGAGTAAAGATGGCCGCATAAGAGCAGCTCAGGATTGCAGCTCCCAGTGAAAGTGCAGAGGGTGAGTGGACGCCGCATTTCCAGACAGATTTTTATTACCCCCAGACCAGGAGATCCCCAGGCGGAGCAGCCCCACGGGTCGCCAGTGCGGCTGTTTGGGCCGGCGCGGCTGTTTCGGCCGGCGCGGCGGTTCTCCGCACAAAATCCACTGGTCTGTGTGCCCTTTTAACTGGCGAGTGGAGCTACGGGAAGGCAGATTAAAAAGGGGACTGAATCAGGGAGCCAGCCCAGGAGATTCACAGGCAGAAAAGCGCTACGAATCTCAGCGCCACTGTCCCCGCAGGGGAAATCACACAGATCCCGGCGCCTTTTCAACAGGCGACCGGAACACCTGGGAGTCGACCCTTCAACTAAAAAAAGGCTCTGAGACAGCGAGCCAGGTGATCAGGCTCGGCTAAAACAGCAATTGGAAACGCTCTCGGTTAAGAGTTTCGCAGCGGGCACAGCTGAACCCGGGACGGTCCAGTTCTGTGGGGGAGGGGCGTCCGCCATTACAGGCACTCCACCACTACAGAGGTAGTCCGCCATTGCGGAGGCAGCCTGCCGTTGCCGAGGCAACCCGCCATTACGGAGGCGGGCCACTATTGCCGAGGCAGATCTAATTACACCTACGTAAACA
>PVKP010035991.1:0-22904 GCA_004027715.1 Plecturocebus donacophilus | reverse complement strand
GGGTTCAGCTGTGCTTGTTCTCAGTCCTCAGCGCTTCCAATTGCTGTTCTCCTTGTGGGGACGGGACCAGCCGAGCCCGACCAAAAGGGCATCTAGTCCCGTACACTCTGCACCGAGAAGCGCTGCGCCAGCCAAAAGAGTCGCGCTGGCGATCCGGGTGGCTCCTTCGCCGGGAATCTCCCAGTTTGTGGGCATCAAAAATTCATCTGCAATTGTGGCATCCACTCGATCTCTGCACTTTCACTGGGAGCTACAATCCTGAGCTGCTGCTACGCGGCCATCTTGGATCTCTCTCCGCCCGGTGATGAAGTTTTTCTGTTTCTTAGTTTTCCTTTGGCGGACGCCCCTTCCCCTCAGAGCCGGACCTTCCTGGGTTCGCTGTGCTTGCTGTGAAACTCTCAGTCCTCAGCGCTTCCAATTGCTGTTTTCCTTGTGGGGATGGGACCAGCCGAGCCGTCTGTCCCGTATACTCCGCTCCGGGAAGCGCCGTGCTGGGGCACCAGCAAAACAGCCGCGCCAGCCAAAAGAGTTGTGCTGGTGACCCGTGTGGCTCCTCTGTCGGGAATCTCCCGGTCTGTGGGCAACAAAAATTCGTCGGAAAGTGCGGCGTCCACTTGTTCTCTGCGCTTTCACTGGGAGCTACATTCCTGAGCTGCTGCTAATCTGCCATCTTGGATCTCTCCCTCTGTATCATTTCTTGATTGTATTGTATGCGGTCTGTTTTTTTCAATTGCTGGTTGCAATCAACTACATTGATCTCATGATCCACAAATGAGTTGTAACCTGCAATTGGAAAAGTCCCTGGCCTAAAAGAACTTTCTTTCTAAGCACAGAAAGTCCCTGGGAACTGGTTGTCAAGACAGTTTACCCAGATTTTGGATAACAGAGCATTTTCTTTGTGCCAGGCCCTGTTCTGGGTGCTTTATGTATCATAGTTCAGTGAGTCTGCACAGCCCCTCTATGAAGTAGATATTATTGTGATCATCATTCACATTTTATGGGCCGGGAACCTGAAGCAAAGAAAGGTTAAGTTCTTTATTTAAGCTTTTACTGCTAGTAAGTGGCAGAACTCAAGACACCCTGTGCTTAACAGTTGAGCTCTGCTGGCTTTCAGGATGTTATCGAAACAAGTTGGTTTTGTAGGAGGATATACATGGTCCTCTAAGAAAGCCTGTAAGAAGTCCCTGCAATCAGAGCAGGACTCAGATGCTTTTGGAAGGCAGGCTCGATTTGCATGTTGTCAAGAACCTGCCAAACAGATTGGGCTCTGGGAACCCACCACCCAACAGATGCTCAAGCTTGACTGCCCTGTGGACGCACGTAGACTGATGGCGAGGCCAGTGGGGACGACGGAAGCCCTGGGGGTGCCTGTTAGGCCCACATGTAGAACTCTGCCCACTGGCCAATCAGCAGACAGTATCGAAGAAAAGCCTGACTCTGGTCTTTAAAAAAAAATACTGCCGTTAATTTTAAACACGCCACTTTTTGCAGGCTAAAAAGAAAAGTGAGCTTAATCATACACTCTTGCTGTTTTTTAATGAATTTGTTGTTTTAGGCTCTGTGAGAATGCAATAAAAGTTAAAAATTTATCTCAGAACACAGTACAAATGTGTCTCCACATTTGATGGATTGCTTCTGTCCAACACTTCCGGCCCGTGGGCAGGCAGGCCCCACAGATGGGCCGAGGCATCTACAAGCAGAGCAAGAGTGTGTCTGTAAGGGATGGTCGTGGGAGGCACATGCTTATCAGATTTCATTTCTGTTCTTTTCTCTTGGCATAGTAGCTGGAGAGTGGTAAAATGGGAGATGGAGAGACAGTGAAACAGCAGAAGGAGCAGCCTCAATTATTTACAGACCAGTTTGTCAGCCTCCCAAAAAATGAGAATTGACTTCACATCTCTCTCCTCTGTTTCACAGCTGGAGGGTCAAGCACATGACTATTGGCCACTCTCAATACTGGCCATTCTCAATATTGGCCATTCTCACCTCCCCGTCTCTCTGCAGCCTCAGCTGAGCTCAATGCAGAAATTCAAATGCAAGGAACAGGCCCTGCCCTCAGAGAGCCCCCATTCTGATGCGGGAGAGAGGACACAAGAGTTCAAGACCCAGATCCTTAACAAGGGAAGGCACAGGCACGGCACAGAATGGATATCGCCATGGGCACTGCAACGGGCATGGCAGTTGAATAGCAGCCCTGTCTGGAGTCTGGATGTGGAATATTGCCCAAGAGTTGTCTGGATACTTTGTAAACTGAGTCTGTAAATACCAAGAGAATGTCGAAGAGTTGAGCTTTTGAAGCCAGGCAGAGTTAGGAAAGGATTCTTAGAAGAGGTCAAACATGAAGGGCAGCAGCCATGGGGAAGGTGCTTCCTCCAAAGATCGGGCCCAGTCAGTGCCTTGAAGTAGGAACCGAAGATGAGGAAAAGCTAAGCCCACCTTTCTCAGTGCTGTTGGGGACTGGGCTGACCACTGCTCTAAGACCTCGCTGCCAGGCCTGGCAGGTGGCCAGCCCAGGTGTTCAGGTGCTCCCCAGCAAGCCAGGGCCTCAATCCTCCCTTCACTTGGTTTTCTGCAAGCCTTGTTTGCCAGCTAAGGTGTAGAGCCCTCCTTCGCTGTGGACGGACGCAGAGCCAAGTTAAGTCACCATGGTAACCCTCTGGCTGATGGGGACTTGGGTTGCCATGGCAACTTGTCTAAAATCAAAAAGTATTTTGGAAGAGGGGTTGCAGCAGAGAGGAAGTGTGGTGGGGGATGTCTGCCGCAGTGCTGCACTACCCATGATTCTGTTCTGTGCCCTTCTTGGGTTCCTCCTGGAATGGGTGGGGGGGTTTGTCCAGGGTCCAGCCCAAGGGGTTTGTCCTATTTGTCTGAGAAATAGTCATTGCTGGTACCAGGAGCCCTCCTGGAGGCCCTCCCATGGCAAAACATGTGTGTTAGGCCGTTCTTGCATTGCTGTAAAGAAATACCAGAAGCTTGATAATTTATAAACAAAAGAGATTTAATTGTCTCATGGTTCTTTGGGCTGTACAGGAAGCATGGTGCAGGCATCTGCTCAGCCTCTGGGGGGCCCTCAGGGAGCTTTTATTCATGGCAGAAGGTGAAGTGGAGCAGGCATGTCACATGGTGAGAGAGGGAGCAAAAGAGATAGTTGTGGGGGTTAGGTGCCACACAGTTTTAAGCCAGATCTCATGAGAACTCATGGCTGGGCACAATGGCTCACGCCTGTCATCCCAGTACTCTGGGAGGCCGAGGCGGGCATATCACTTGAGGCCAGGAGTTTGAGACCATGGTGAAACCTGGTCTCTACTAAAAATACCAAAAAAAAAAAAAAAAAAAACAATTAGCCAGATGTGGTGGCATGTGCTTATAATCCCAGCTACTCAGGAGACTGAGGCAGGAGAATTGCTTGAACCTGGGAGGCAGAGGTTGCAGTGAGCCGAGATTGCGTCACTGCACTCCAGCCTGGGCGACAGAGTGAGACTCCATCTCAAAAAAAAAAAAAAAAAAAAAAAAAGAACTCATTCACTATGGCAAGGATTGCACCAAGCCGTGAGGGATCCACTCCCATGACCCACACACTTCCCATCAGGCTCTGCCTTGACACTGGGGACTGCCTTTCAACACAAGATTCAGAGGGAACGGCATCCCGACCGCACCACCATGTCCCCCATTTCCTTGGTGAATGCCTGACTTTCAGTGCAAATCTGCTCCTTGACAAAACCATAAAAACTGCAAAGTTAATGTCTTACTGCTGCCTGTCCCCTGCTCCTGAGACCCCTGCCCCAGGCTCCTCCCATGCTTATAGTCTCCTTTCTGACAGGGCACTTCTTGTCACAAGGCCAGGGCTGGCCAGCCTCTTGCAACCTCAGCTTCCTCTTCACCATGGTGGAGAGATAAAAGTCCCTGGGTTTAGACAGTGCCCTTAGCCTGCTCAAAGGAACGGCTCCATAAACACTACTATTACTTACCATTAACTTACAACAAAAAAAATAAACTAGGCACTTGGTAAGGTATTTGTATTTTATTCATCCCGAAGGAATCTGCATGTTTAAATATCGTCTCTTTCCCTACATCTTCTTCCCCAAGTTACCTTTCCTTAAAGTGAGATGATGTTTAAAACAAAGCAATGGAATTTGAGGTGTACAACCCCCACAGTTCAAATTCATGTCTCCAAACTCATGTTCTCCCTCCACTCCACCCCAAACCCTGGCCTCCTGAGGCAATGAAGTTTGCCTATCGGGAACCATTTTCTGAAGTTAGTTGGCAGGAGGGGAGCCTCAAGAGGGAAGACAAAAATGGTAAGCATTTCATTGGCCCAGTGGCCGGACCGATAAGTCATCATTCATAATTAGAAGTATTTATTCCCAAGTCACCATCCCCAGGCTCAGTTTCCCCTGTACCAAAAGCTCTTTTCACTTTTAGTTCAAGAGAGTCTTGCCCCCTCTCTGCTTCTCAAAAGTGGTCTCTTCTCTTCCCCTAAACTCACCTTCTTAATAGCCTGAAGCTTTCACCAAGTATGCTGGTAAGTCCTGCTTCCTACCCTATCCCCTACCAAAAGGAGATAATCCCAGCCCCTCTTTCTGAGGTAGGGTGTTCATGGGTCCTTACTGGGCACAGACTTCTGGCCTCCTGCATGCCAGAGAGAGGAGGTGCCCTGGGGACTCTGGAGACCTGGCCTCCCAGCAGCCACTCCCTCTGCTCTTAACAGGAAGCTTTAGTCTGAGAAAGTTTGACTCCTTCCTGAAAGCTGCACTTCTTTCAGCCAGGCTGGGCTCAGGTTTCAGGGCTCAGGGACTCTTTCTCTCCCTTTCTCCTTCCCAGGACTGGAATGCAGCTGCCCAGAAGTCTGAGGAGGACACAGAGTCGGCTCCCTAGGCACAGGCCCAGCTCTGTCCCCTTTCCTTGTGCTGGGACCTTAAGCGGAGGGAGGAATGGGTGCCTCAGGGAGGCAAAGCAGACCACACATCAAGGGGAGCAGCTGGGGAGAGCTGACTTGCAAGGAAGTAGTTTCACTGGAGGGGTCAAGGCCAGGGTCCCCGGTGGCTCCTCTGCCACTCCTTGCAATACCCAACCATCTCTGCCAAAAGGTGAACACAATCTTTCAGGACCTCCAGCCCAAGCCCTTTCTGGCCCTGACGAACCTTCCCCATTCCACTCTAGCCAAATATTTTTATACCAAAATAATTAGGTAATTAATAATCATGTCAAATACTGTGTTTCTGGCACTCTATACTTTTTAAGCTTTGGAATCTGTGTGTAATAGATCTGAATAGCAACCCACAAACTTGGCCATGCAACAAACATCCCATTCTTGATTGTCTTTAAATCAGTGTAATTCTAGTTCTGAGCCCCATCCTCCTGAGTGGCAGGACATTTCACGACAGAATTACTGGCCTCTGGCTTGGTGCGATGGCTCATGCCATTAATCTCAACACTTTGGGAGGCCGCAGCAGATGGATCACTTGAGGCTAGGGTTTGAGACCAGCCTGGCCAACATGGTGAAACACTGTCTCTATTAAAAATACAAAAATTATTCAGGTATGGTGGTGCATGCCTGTAATCCCAGCTACTCAGGAGGCTGAGGCAGAAGACTCACTTGAACCCAGGAGGTGGAGGTTGCAGTGAGCCAAGATGGTGCCACTGCACTCCACCCTGGGTGACATAGCGAGACTTCATCTCAAAAAAAAAAAAAAAAAGAATGGTTGGTGTCCTTTTCCCCAACCCCAGGTTCACACTCAGGTCCAGAGGGTGTGGGCGAAGCTTAGAAAACAGGAAAGGACCACTCTGTTGTGGTTCCTGCAGGTTTCCTCAGTGGCTCTCTAGCTCTGTGCCATGGGACATGGACCTCTTTGCCGAGGCCAGCAGCTATGCCCTATTCCTCCCCTTTACACCACCCCGTCCCCCGCAGGGTGTGGGAATGCATGTGGCTGCTTGCTCCTAGGACTCACGGTGCTCTTTCCATTTCTAGTTCAGGAGAGCCTTGCCCACTCTCTGCTTCTCAGAAGTGGTCTCTTCCCTTCCCCTAAACTCACCATCATTTTTTGTTTGTTTGTTTCATTTTTGAGATGGAGTCTCCAGCCTAGGCTGGAGTGCAGTGGCATGATCTCTGCTCACTGCAACCTTCGCCTCCTGGGCTCAGGTGATGCTCCCACCTCAGCCTCATGAGTAGCTGGGACCACAGGCACGTACTGCCATGCCTGGTTAATTTTTTGCATTTTTTGGTAGACATGGGGCTTTACCATGTCACCCAGCCTGGTCTTGAACTTCTGAGCTCAAGTGATTTGCCTCTTCAGCTTCCCAAAGTGCTGAGATTACAGGCGTGAGCCACTGCACCTGGCCAAACTCACCTTCCTAATATCCTGAAGCTTTCACCAAATTCGCTGGCCCGTTCTGCTTCCTCCTGTATCCAATGCCCCTAAGTTAAGAGTTTTGAAACCTGGTGACCTGCTCAGAATGGGAGCTGGCGAGTGGAATTACAGAGAGAGGCACAATAAATTAAACATCTCAGAAATGTATCTTGCCATATGTGATCTCATTTTCGCACCACCCCAATAAAGTAGGTAGGACAAATATTAATATCCCCAAAAGATAGCTGAGGGAGCTCCTTATGAACTGACTTGGCAGTGAGTTTGTGGAAATACTAGGGCACAAGTCCAAGCCTCCTACCTCTCAGCCTAAGCTGCTGCTGCCGCCAAAGCGAGCCTTTCTGAACATTCCCTGAAGGCTTCTGATAGAGCTCCAGTGACTGGTGTGTTTCAGGGGCTTACTGTATGCAAGAAACTGAACTAAGCATTTTATGTGTAATAGATTGATCAGTCTTTACTACAACTCTTTGAGGTAGGTGCTCTTGCTCCCATTTTACAGATGAAAGTGTTGAGGCACAGAGAAGGTGAGGATGCTGCTGGAGGTCACAGAGTTGATAACTGGCACAGCCAGGATTTGAACCCTATACTCTTAACTCCTCTCCTATAGTGAGTTTCCTAGTAACTTCAGCCCCCTTCCGAGAAGAATAAAGGAGTAAGGAGTAACTTTCAGCAATGTTGTTTAGCTTTCTGACTTCAGCCTCCGACAAAAGAGGCTGCTTTCCAAAGTCCCAGGCTCCATTCATCCCTGCAAATTCATTATTTCTTACCACCCACTCACCACCATAACAAATCTCCCCACAAGCTCGAACTCAAGGAAACACCTCCCTCTATCTGTCCTCGGCTCCCAACCCAAACTCAACAGCATCAGCTCAGAGAGAAAAGCTTGAAGGAGGAAGGAGGAAGGACCCCACCAGAGAGCCTGTGAGACATCTAGGGGGATGGAGAGGGGCTTGGCAGCCCTCCCCTCCATCTGCTTCCAGCTGGGACACAGGATGCTGGGGAGGGGAGGCTCCCTTGGAGACAAAGGTCGGGGAGCCCAGAAAGGAGGATGTGGTTAGGATGCTGGTTAGTTACTGGGGGAAGACCACTCACTATGTGCAGGAGTTACCCAGATGAAGCCCCCTCTCGCCTGACTGCAGTGGGGAGCCAACCTCCAGAGCCTGTGGGCAGACAGGCCACAATTAAGGCGAGGGAGGCCAGCTGGCCCTCAAAGCACCTTTCTCGTCACAAAGCCGGCAGTGGTCTCATTTACAACTCATCTCCCAAAGGACTCAGAGGTGCTTGGAGAACCAGAAACCATGGTCCTCTAATGACCGGTGTGCATCTGGGAAAGTGAGGCAGCCACATGAAAATAAGCAGCCCAGAGTTCCTTCCACCCCTAAAGGGCAAGGAAACTCAATGTCCTGATTTTTCATGTCAGACTGCCTGCCACACCCAAGGACCCCCTCTGCTGAAAGCTGTTTGTATTTAACCTTCCCCATGGTTTCCATAGACCTCCTCCTTCCTCTCAACATCCTCCTCTGAACCCCGACAAACCAATTATTGACTTTTTTTTTTGAGATGGAGTCTCTCTCTGTCACCAGGCTGGAGTGCAGTGGTGCAATCTGGATTCACTGCAACCTCTGCCTCCCGGTTCAAGTGATTCTCCAGCCTCAGCCTCCTGAGTAGCTGGGACTATAGGTGTGCACCACCATGCCCTGCTAATTTTTGTAATTTTAGTAAAGACGGGGTTTCACCATATTGGCCAGTATGGTCTCCATCTCTTGACCCCATGATCCACCCACTTCAGCCTCCCAAAGTGCTGGGATTGCAGGTGTGAGCCATCGCACCCAGCACCAATTATTGAAATGTATGGTGCCCTTACTGTGTACCAAATACTATTCTATTTAATAGCTCCTGCATATTGTGTCTTCCCCCAGTCACCAAATACTTTAAGTATCGTAACTCCTTGTGATAAGCCAACAAAGTTGGAATTATTTTTGTCCTCCTTCTGCAAATGAGGAAGCTGAGGCAGAGAGGTTGAATAACTTGCCTGAAGTCACCAGCTAATAAGTATTGGAAAGGGGTTTTGAACAGGTGTCTGGTTCCCTGCCACTCCACACTCTGTGATCTCTCGGGGAGGCTTTGCTTTGGAGTGGTGCAAAGAGGAATGTTTGTCATTCCTATGTAAATCATATAACTTGTAAATTATTTGGAATTCTCCTGTATGAGAGACTTATCTGTTCTCCCCGATTTATTCAGTGATTGATTTATATCACAGTGTACTCATGGGAGTGTTTATCTTATACTCTGAGTTATAATTCAATACTATATGTGTTAGTCTGTTCTGCATTGCTAAAAAGAACATTAGTCTGCTCTGCATTGCTAAAAAGAAACAGGCTGGGCAGTTAAAAAGAAAAGAGGCTTATTTGGCTCATGGTTCTGCAGGCTGTGCGAGCAAGGCATCAGCATCTGCTTGGCTTCTGGTGAGGCCTCAGGAAGCTTTCACTCATGGCAGAAGGTTAACGGGGAGCAGGTGTGTAACATGGCAAGAGAGAGGGAAAGTTCCAGGCTCCTTTAAAGAACCAGATCTTGGGTGAATTAATAAAGTGAGAACTCACCCATTATAGTGAGGACAGCACCAAGCCACTCATGAGGGGTCTGCCCCCATGACTCAAACCCCTCTCACCTCCAACACTGGGGATCACATTTCAACATGAGATTTGGAGGGGACATCCAAACTGTATCATTACGTTTTTTGTTTTGTTGCTCAGATTAAATTTATTTTGTTCCACCCTTCTCCCAGAGGGAGTTGGAGAGTGCTGCTCTGGCCTTTGGGACAGAGAAAGGAGAACGGTGGGGAGGGCTCCACTGCCGACCAGCTGGGCTGGCCTGTCTCCGCAGCTGCGATGCCAGCGCCACTCTTCTTGCACCCATGCCTCTTTACTTCTCCCTTGCTTCTACCTGGCCCCCTACCCTGGTTCAGGCGCTCACTGAGTCTTGTTGCTTCTGCCTCTGAAATATCACGCTGTCTTTTTCCTTCAGCCACTGTCCTGTTGACACTGTCATCTCCCTCATGAATGCTTCCTGACTCCCCTCCTTCCAGTTCACCCCATACATGGCTCTGGGGGTGCCTTCCTAATGCACAGCTGAGACCATGTCACTCCCCAGAACAGAGGCCTTCAGTGGCTTCCACAGAATAGCATCCTGATTTCTTATCCCAGCATTCCAGGCCTCCGCAGTTGGATTTTCTCACCTTTCTAGCTTCTCCTTTCTGTTCTCTACCCAAATCATCTGCCAGAATTTCCCTGAGGGAATTCTGTGAAACTTGTTAATTGGCATTACTTAAAAATAAAAGTCCCTATGGTCAAATAAATCTAGGAAACTCCAGGTTGAGAAAGTTAAACAGATTTTCTGATGTGTACATCTCTGAGACTTTGTATCTTAATGGGGTTCGTGACTCCCCAGGAATGGGTTAAAAATATGCAGAATCTCCCCAGCGTGATTGTCCATAGGATCCTGCTTTGAAAGAACACTGGTAGGGCCAGCGGTCCATGAGGCCATGTGGGAACGTTGCTCTGTGTTCGTTCCAGCTAGGCTCCTTACTTTCCCCAAAGTCAGCTTCACATTTTCTGGCCTCTGTGTCTTGGATTAAGCCATATTCCCAGCCTGGAAACACCCTACTTCCTCCCTCTTCACCTATGAACATCTTACCCATCCTTTAAGAATAATTTTCTGGCTGAAGGGGGCGGATCCCTTGAGGTCAGGAGTTTGAGTCCAGCCTGGCAAACATGGTGATACCCCATTTCTACTAAAAATACAAAAATTAGTGGAGGCCAGGCACAGTGGCTCACACCTGTAATCCTAGCATTTTGGGAGGCCAAGGCAAGTGGATCACCTGGAGTCAGGAGTTCAAGACCAGCCTCGCCAACATGGTGAAACTCCATCTCTACTAAAAATACAGAAATCAGCTGGGCGTGTTGGCACACGTCTGTAATCGCAGCTACTTGGGAGGTTGAGGCAGAATTGCTTGAACACGGAAGGTGGAGGTTGCAGTGAGCCAAGATCAGGCCACTGCACTCCAGCCTTAGTGATAGAGTGAGACTATGTCTCAAAAAAAAAAAAAAAAAAAAAAAACTAGCCTGTAATCCCAGCTACCTGGGACGCTGAGACACAAGAATCACTTGAACCTGGGAAGCGAGGTGGAGGTTGCAGTGAGCTGAGATTGTGCTACTACACTCCAACCTAGGGGACAGAGTGAGACGCTGTCTCAAAAAAAAAAAAAGTTTCCCCATGGCCCCCCACCCCTACCCCAACAACCAGCCTCTTCTGAGGTTCTCTTGGACTTCTGCAGCAGTGCCTCTGATGGTATTCACTGGCTGAAACTATTTATTTTAGCTTTTTTCTCATTTGTCTGATAGCAGTACCCCACTCTTCCTGGTCAGGTTCTAAGAACCTTGATGGTAAGGGCTGTGTCATTCATCATCTTATTCTCTTTAGTATTTGCTACATAGTATAGTCATCCTCGGTATACGCAAGGGATTGGTTCCAGGATCACTGACTTATAATCAAATCCCGGTGTAGTCAAGACCTGCATTCAGCTCTGCAGAACCCACGTGTTTTGAAAAGTTGGCCCTTGGCGTAGGCAGTTTTCACATCCCAGGAATACTGTATTTTCATTCCACGCAAGGTTGGGGGAAAAAAAAAGACATGTATAAGCTCTCTAAGTTCAAGTCCATGTTCAAGGGTCAACTGTGTATCACCGTGGCTGTGCCTCAGAACTTCGATGTAATTTTTAATTTCTTACTAATCTTTTAATATTGGAATAGTTTTAGATGTACAGAAAAGTTGCAAGGATAGTGCAGAGGGTTGACATACCCCACACCCAGTTTCTCATGTTGCCAACTTCCTACATTATTTGGGTACCTTTACTGCAATTAATGAACCAACATTGATAAATTATTACTAACTTGAAGTCCAGACTTTATTTGGATTTCCTTGGTTTTTACCCCATGTTCTTTTTCTGTCCTAGGGGCCCATCTAGGATAACACATTACTTTCAGTCATCAGATTCCCTTAGGCTCCTCTAGACTGTGACAATTTCTTAGACTTTCTTTGTTTTTGATAACCTTGACATTTGAAGAGTGCTGGTCAGGTATTTTGTAGAGTATCCTGCAATAGGTTTATCTGATACTTTTGGTTACATCAGGGTTTATCTGATACTTTTGGTTACACAGGGGATATGTGTTCGGGGGATGAAGACCACAGAAGTAAAATGCCATCCTCATGACATCACATGAAGGGTCTGTACCGGCCATCCATCCCCACCCTTTTTGGCAACAGGGACCGGTTTCATGGAAGACAATTTTTTCACAGACGGGTGGGGGGATGGAGTGGAGATGGTTTTGGGCTGAAACTGTTCCACCTCAGATGATTAGACACTAGATTCTTATAAGGAACGTGCATGCTAGATCCCTAGAATGTACAGTTCACAATAGGGTTCACCTTCTATGAGAATCAAATGCTGTGGCTGATCTGACAGGGGTGGGGCTCGCTCAGGTGCGCTCACCCCCTGCTGTGTGGCCCGGGTTCCTAACAGGCCACTGACCTGTACTGGTCCATAGCCCAGGGTCTGGGGACCCCTGGGCTATGCTACCAACATGACTTATCACTGTTGATGTTGACCTTAATTATCTGGCTACGGTAGTGTTGGTTGAGTTTTTCCACGCAGTGCTACCGTCCCCTCTTCCCATGACTTATCACTGTTGATGTTGACCTTAATTATCTGGCTACGGTAGTGTTGGTTGAGTCTCTCCATGCAGTGCTACCGTCCCCTGTCCCCTCCTATCCTTCCCCGTTTCCATAGTGCACTCTTCAGAAGGAAGTCACTGTGTGCAGCCACATTCAAGGAGGGCTTCACCTCATGAATGGGGGAGAAGAGACAAATCTCATTCATTCATTCATTTAGATCAGTATGTTTATTTTAAACTTTGAGTTACAATCCAGTTCTACGTTTTTTATTTTGTTTTTCAAATTGTTTCAGCTTTGGCTGTTACAGGAGCACTTTTAACTGGCATCTGTGTCCCCTTGACATACCCCAGTCTTTACTTACTTATTTATTTCCTTGCTCTTTAGCCCTACAAGATGCTCCAGGCTCGTGTTACATATTCGCTGCCCCAGTGCTGCAAGGATCAGCTATTTCTCCAAGGAATCCTAGTTTCTTTAACGGGAGGAGGTACAGAAACTGAGACTGAGTGCTGAGTATGCTTATTGCTACCACTGGGGTGACACTGCTTCTAGGCCCTCTCTGTGGACAGAGCTAGGAATATATGTGTCTATACTAACCCATGTATGTGCACATACCTATCTCTCCATGTATATGTGATACATATGGAAACTTGTGTGTGTATGTGTAACTAAATATTAGTTAATACTGATGTCTGCAACTCTAACCTATTAGCATGTGGTTCATTCTAACCTTCGTTCCTTTATGCAGCTTTTAAAAACCTTATTTCTGGCCGGGTGTTGTGGCTTACACCTGTAATCCCAGCACTTTGGGATGTCGTGGTCGGCAGATCACTTGAGGTCAGAAATTCAAGACCAGCCTGGCCAACATGGTGAAACTCCATCTCGGCTTAAAAGACAAAAATGAGCCGGGTGTGGTGGCAGGGACCTGTAATGCCAGCTACTTGGGAGGCTGAGGCAGAAGAATTGCTTGAACCCGGGAGGCAGAGGTTTCAGTGAGCCAGGATCACCTCACTGCACCTCCAGCCTGGGAGGCAGAGCAAGACTCTGTCTCAAAAACAAAAACTCAGTTATTTTGAATCACAATCTTTCCAGGCTGGGCCAAAGACTATACTCCAAAGGCTGAGAAACACTATAGTAAGCACTCAAATGCTTGCGAAATTTAATTGAGTTTAGAGAAACTCAGACCAGCCCCATCACAGATGTGCAGGTCCAGCCTTGGGGTTGTCAGGAAAATGAACTTGCACCTTCCCCCAGGTGATGCTCTGTGGGAAACAGCCTGTAATCATTACGAAGGTGTCCATTACCCCATGTTTGGGTGTTTCTGCTCATTTCCTCCGTATCTGGTTGCCAGAACACCTGATATTTCCTGATGTGAGGCCAGGCTATCCGGGATCCATTACCGCCTGTGGCAGAATCTTCAGTGACAGTCGCTGCCTGTCCCCCTTGACCCAGCAGCCAGTCCGTTTTTTCTCTGTGGTGATAATCAGGGTATGTGACTTATAGATCATTTTACAAATGAGGAGAGGTCCAGGAAACATAGCTAGCTAGTGGCAGAGCAAGAAGTAGAACCCAAGCCTCCTGTGCTCTCCATACGCATCTACACCCCGTCCATCCTTCTGAATGCCCTGGGCTGGCATTGTCATGATACATGATGGATATATGGGAAAGCCCTGAGCTGCATGTCTTTAAAGACACTGTGAACTAAAATACTCCTGAATGCAGTCTTGGCTTGCTTTCTGCAGAATGTCCCTGTAAAGGGTACCTGAGACAGCTACATATCAACATGACAAGATGTTCTCAGCTCCCTGCTTTTATTTCACACTCACCTGAAGTTCCAGAGCCAGAGAAGAGGCTGGGGAGAAATGCAGACCTAATAAGCACCAAGTGACAGCTTCCCAGCCCTCCTAGATGGAAGGGAGTCATGTTGGTCCTCAGGGAAATCAAGGCACCTGTCTTTAGCACCTTCACTCCTCCCCCATCCCTGCATCTGCTCTTCCTCTCAACACCCCCATACTCAACTCCCTCAGGCTGCCTTCTTGCTGCCTTCATCCCTGCCCCCTCAGTATTCCATCCAGACCAGCCCTCCCCCAGTGTACCATACTCTAAAGTTACCTCTTACAACTTCCCCAGGTCCCCATCCAAACACCCGTTTCTTTAGTTAAGATGTTTGGACAGCAGTCTGATTAAACTATAGGACAAGTTGCTTCAGAAATTCAGAGATTTGTCATACCATTTTGTATAGGTGGGGAGCAAGCCCAGACTCTAGGTATTTGGATGCTCAGTTGTTAACTGCACTGGATACTTTGTCTCTAGGGTGTCCCAGACATTTCCTGACCACATTTATTTATGCAGAACTGAGAATCTTGGGATCTTATTGCAAGGTTGCCTTGATTTGCATCTATCTCCTATCCCCTACTCAATCCATTTGCTTATTTCAGTAGCTTCTGTAGGCAGGTTTTCTCTTGCCACCTTTGCCTCCTAAAGAGCCCTTAAATTGGCTTCCGGGTAGCAATCTATCCTTTTCTTTCTGGAAAATAGCCCAACCCCTGCAGCCTACCTCTCCTGCCAGCCTCAGGCTGCACTCACCTTCCCTCTCTGTCCACAGCAGGAAGGACGCATGACAGGAGGCAGCTCACTTTTGCTGCCATTGCAAAAACCTCCAGCAGCAGCTGCTTTGTCACTCAATTCAGAAGCTCCTTCCTGGTGTGAAAGGTATTTTGCAATTATGCATAGTTACCCACAGTTACCCATTAACAGAAACCTTTCAGCTGCTTGCCAGCTTCATCTTATAACGCTTTTTCCTTTTTCCCTTCAGAAGTCTTTATAAGCATATGGTATTTAGGAAGGTCTCCTTTGCCAATATATACAGTATTATATAAATTACAACATGGAGTGACTAACCAGTGGCTCTCCCTCTAAGGATTTTACCACCGAATCCAAATATATTTCACTGATCACATCTAGGCAGCTACAGGAGGGTTTTATAGGGTTGCTTTTTTTTTTTTTTACCCTCAGGAAGAAGTGGCTGGAAGGTGGAACAGGATATGTTCTCTTTTAAATCATATCATCACTCAACCAAGGATACATCCATTGTGTATCCAGCCTCCCACCTCCTTTCCTTCAGTGGGAGGATTGGTCAGGGCTTAAAACTCAGGCCCTTCTGGAGGGAGACCCCTAGGTTCATAACCAAAAGAGACCAGGATAGATGGGCTTTCCTACTTACAATAATAATCACAACAATAACAACTATAATATGAGTGCCTGCCAGATACCAGGCACTGTGCTAGCACTTAACATACGTTATCTAACTTAATCTTCCCAATAGCCCTGCAAATATACATAATTATCTCCATTCTACAGGTGGAAAAGAAATGAGACTTTTGAACATAAAGACTCTTACTTAAGTTTACTTACTTTATGGTAGAGCCAAGATGCCAACCCAGATCTATCTGATTTTAAAGATACTACCTGCCCTGCCTGGATATTGGTTAAGAGTCAGCTAGGGCCCTAAAACTAGTGAACATGGTACCCCACCCTTTCCTGAAGCCCACCATTTGTGGGGAACTGATGGGAGAGTATGAACATCTGAGAGAGGGCAAGTTTCTCCGAGGTCCTCCCTCAGATAGGGGAAGATGGGGAGCCAAAGGTTCTCATTTTCCCTCCAACCACCTCCAGCAATGTCATCCCAAACACGCCTGATACAGCTGCATGTAATTAAAGAGGAATGACTGCCCAGCCATTTGATTTCTAATTGCCACATAACATGAAAGTGACAATGCAGATTATCACATGTGTCAGATGAACTTGGTTGTAAGTTTTATTTAAACACTCAATTCTTTTGCTGTGCACTCAGCCTTTGTATTTTTCACGTAGCAAGTTTGTCGGTTCTTCATTTAAAGAGGGGATGGCAGAGGTACCATCAAGCGTTCTGATGAGAGCAGGTCCCTCCTTCCTTGCTCTCCCTGTGTGCCAGACCTTGGAGTCTGGGCTCCTTGGTTGGGTGAGGGTGGTTAGGGAGAGTGGCACTGGAGCAGAGGGGACCATGGCAGTGCTTGTGGACCAGGTAAACCTCTTCCCAGGAGGGATCTGAATCTACACAGCTTGCAGTCTCCCTATTCCCATGGAATCAAGGAGGACTTCCTGGGGAAAATGGGATGTTTTGAAGAATCTGTTGAATGAAGGAGTGAAGAAGATGATCTGGGATATTAGAAGTTATAACATTTCCCTGAATAAAGGTTTTCCACACAAAATATGGGCACCACGTAACCTAATCGGAGCTGAAACTTAGCCATCCACGGTATTTACATCCTACCCACTGTTCAAAACCAGGAATCCCTTTCTGTGGGCTTTTCATTCAAGGGAAGAGGCTCAGATATCACACAATTATCACTGACACCCGCCCCCATCGAAAATAATTATTCAGAGATTCCGAGAGCCAACGTAATTAGTCCAATTAATCTCTAGCGATGAATTATTCTGTCCGATAATCGTCTTCGGAAGCAAAGGCTTCATTAGCGTCTCTGGCTGACAGCAGGGAGTCAAATGTCCTTTTATCTCTCTTCCCTGTCCCTGACATGATAGAATGAAATTGGCTCTCACTTTGATAAATTCTATCTCCATTGAAAAGGAAGCTGGTTAGGGCAGCAGCAGAGGCTGGGACCTGGGTTACCAGATGTGTTGCCTGCTCCACATGCACCGCTGACCTGGAGTTTAAGGCCTCAGTTTATCCCTTGGAAACATGGGGAGACTTGAGTGCAAGCTTTGTGATCAGTTATCAGATTAACCAGGTACCTTCATGGGCTTCCAAGAGGCAGTTAATCCCAGCACACTCCCTGGAAGAACATGCCCTTCTCTGCTGAGCATTCTCAAGACATTCCAAAGCAGAAGTCTTCCTCCTTTTTGTAGGAACTTACTTTACATAATTTAGTCATCTTGAAGGCACTAAGTGACAAGTAAAACCCAAGGTGCCTATTGAGGTGCCCATCAAAATCTCAACTTATATTGCCCAAGTTATGGGATATGAATCCAATTATGAATCCAAATATATTTCACTGATTACATCTAGGCAGCTACAAGAGGGTTTTTTATTTTATTTTTTAGAGATAGGGTTTCTCCATGTTGGTCAGGCTGGTCTCAAACTCCCAACCTCAAGTGATCAGCCCGCCTCGGCCTCCCAAAGTGCTGGGATTACAGGCCTGAGCCACTGCGCTTGGCCCTGCAGCAGGAGGGTTTTATAGGTTGCTTCTTTTTTCCCAGGGGGAAGTGGCTGGAAGGTGGGATGGGATATGTTCTCTCTTAAATCGTATCACCACCCAACCAAAGATACATCCATTATATATCCAGGCACCAGCTCCTTTCCTTCAATGAAGTGGAGGATTGGTAAGAGCTTAAAGCTGAGGCCCCCTCCAGAGACTCCTAGGTTCATAAGCAAAGAGGACAGGATGGACAGGCCTTCCCATTTACAGTAGTAGCATTCTTGCCTATTCTGAGGGTTGTTTTTAATTGTCTTGCTGGAGCACATATACCCTTTCCTTACGGTACAAAAGCCCTGGGTCTAGGGGTGACACATATGGAGAGCTACCTGTCTTGTGGCCGCCCAAGACCACGCTTCTGTCTGTACCTTCCCCTAATAAAGCACCTTTTATTAAATACAACAACAACAAAATCCCAACCTAAACTTTGAGAGAGATCTGTGTGATTGGGGGAGCACGGGGGAAGCTCTGCTAGGGGCCTCAGAGCAGCCGGGTTGGAGATTCTGCTCCCCCCAGCATCTGTCTATCTCCTCCATGGCCTGTCCATGGCAGAGTGCTGGGCTCCAGGTCAGTGAGTCTTCGCTTTTCTGGTCTCAGACTCCCTTCCCCAGGAAAATGAATGTTACACATGGGTACAAGATTTTGCATATAACTTCGGGGAGTTTCTAGACCCTCTGTTAACCCTCTAGACTCTCTGCATGAACAACTCCAGGTATTACAATACATTGATCCTGTTCTCTAGGAACTTAAAATCCAGGAAGTGAAGAGCGGGGAGGGGAGTTGTTCATGTTAACAGTTCAGCACAACAGAAACAAGATGGTGTGTTAATGGAGTTGGTAGTAACGGCATTTGGGGTCAGTTAATTTTTTGCTATAGAGGGCTTTCCTGGCATTGTAAGACGTTTAGCAGCATGCCTGCCTTCTACCCACTAGATGCCAGTCACACCCCCTCCCAAGTCAGGAAAGTCAAAAATGTCTCCAGACATCACCAAGTGTCCCCTGATGGGCAACACCTCTGTGGAGAACCTCTATAATAGAGGCACAATAGTATGCTGAGCCTCAGCGGAAAGTGTGGTCATTTCTGGGTGGAAGGACCAAAGAAGGCTCCCTGGAAGAAGCAGTTTGAGTTTTAGGCACCAAACCAGAAAAGAAGCTTTTGTTTTGTTTTGGTCAGCTTTTTATCCCTGGAGTCTAATACGGTGTTTGACACAAAGAAAGTGCACAGAGATTGCTTGTCAAGTAGGTAAACAAACAGATGAATGGGGAAGACTTGAACAGGCAGAAAATGGAAGGGAAATGCATTCCAGATTGAAGGAACAGCATCAGCAAAGGCTCAGAGGTGGAAAGAGCAGGTGTCTATAGGGGATCGCAGGCAGCCCCAGTCCCTGTTCTATGGATAAGGAACAGCATAGTGGCTTGTGTGACACTGGCTTAGGATGCTGTGGAATCGCCTTTTCTGGAAATGCTTAAGAAAAGTGGGTAGGTGGCTGTGAATACAGTTCCGCCTGAAGGAAAGGAAACAGAGTGGCATATAGAACCGCCCACTAATCGATCACAACTCTTTCCTGATCAACGTGGACCTGGCTTTGGAATACTTCTCACCACAGCCCTCTAAGAACTTATTACCAGTCATTTGGAGTTGGAATGCCAGTTGCACCTATGTAACTCCCCAGCTGTGGTCTAGAGACCTTATGTCAGAACTGGGGACTGCTATTTTGCTTGAAGTCAGCCCAGAAAGGGAGGCGTGAGCCTCTCTTGGTCATTCTTCACACTTTGTGTGTGGCTTCATTTCCCAGGCCATATCTCTTTTCGCTTACCCCCCCACCGTTCCTTCTCGGCTGCTGAGCTGCCCTGTGGCTGAGTTCTCGTCTCCCTGCTGTCTCATCCATTATTCATTCTTCCGCAAACATTTAACGAGACCGTGTTATGTGCACTGGAGATACAGCCATGGACACACCAGAGTTGCTGCTTGTCAGGTGTGGATAGAGAGAGGCAGGCAGGCAATTGCCTTACAACGTGGTGAGTGCCGAGTTATGGGAAATAGAGGCTGCTGTGGGGCAGAGCAGTGGCACCTAAGAGCTACTTGAGGGAGGCTTTGGGACCTTTTTAGGAAGAGAACCACTGAAAGCAGAGTGCTAGGGTGGAGTGACAGATAGCTCCAGTTTATAAATCTGGGACAGTGAGTTTTACTGTAGTTTTTTCAATGTGTGTTAAAGAGTTGTGTGTCCAGTAAAATATATATGTCTGCCTTTCCAGGGAAAAATCACTGTGACTCCTTGGTAATAGGAGTTTGTAATGGTCTGGAAAATGCAGGAAAATCTTTAGAGTCAGTTCCTGGTCTCCATTAAAAGCGTTTATGGTGTCCGGGGAGCCATTTCCCTCTGATTTGTGTCTGACAGGGGAGCACTGAAGCTGAGATACCAGGGAGAAGACAGAAGCTCACATGTGTGACCGGACAAGTCAGGTGAACACAGCATGGAACAGGGCTGTCTCTGAGTCTACCTGTAGGCAGGATTGGAGGCAGAGCCCTGCAGTGGGCACCTACAGAGACAGAAGAAAGAAATGCCTTTGGGGAGTCAAGCCAGACACTTACCGAATCAGGAGAAACTGGCAGAGTTAGTGGCTGCTGGTATTTGAGAGGCAGAAGGCAAGGGTTGAGACAATAGGCCAATAAGAAATTGGGGTGGGAGGGATTGCATGAGATTTCCTGAAGGAAGTGAGCGGTAGAGATGGGATGGAATGGGATGGCAGGGCGAGAGAGAGAAGGTTGTAGCATGGTAAATGGAGACATGAGGCTGCCTCCCTGTCCATCCATTAACCAGAGGCCTGGGAGGCAGGACAAGGATGGCAGGTAAGTGGGTGGAGGAGGTGCCATCTGACTACATGCCCAGGGGATGCATTTGTTTAGCAGGCCTTTATGGAGGGCCTGCGACAGATCAGGCACTGTGCCAGGTGCTAGGCATTCAAAGATAAATAGCATCTGGCCTTTGCCCTGAAGGCAGATGGATGTGTAAAGAGGTGTGGGTGATCAAGTGATACACAGGCTGTGGTAGAAGTCTGTTACCGGCTCCAGCAGGGACCCTAAGGAAGCAGTAGTGATTTCTACCAAGAGGAGGGGCCAGATGAAAGGCAGTCTGCACTCTCCATGGGAGGAGGTTGAATGGAGGCTGCTCACTTAGGCAGCATTTCCTGAGCAGCTGCTGTGTGCTGCCCAGTGCTGCTGGGGTGCGGATGGGGCTACATAAGGGATGTAGTGTTTAGTGGAGGAGATAAGACCAGCAGGCAACAGGGGCTGTCACTGCAAATGCAATATGTGATCTTTGACGAGAGGGGTTCAGAGATCAGATGTTCCGAAGCTGAAGGGGAGCGATCTCTGGAGTGGCCAGGGAAGGCTTCTTGGAGGTGGTATGACTTGAATTGGGCATTGAGGGCTGGGGTGAAGGCCCCCGGCAGGGATGGTCTTTTAGATGGAAGCCATAGGAGGGATGGTGGAAGCAAAGATGCAACAACGGGAGGCGGCCAAGCATCAGCCTGAATGGGCGGGAGTATGTGGGACACTAATGGAAGATCAGGCCAAACAAAGTCTGTAAAGGGTCTTGTATGTCAGGTCAAGACCTAAATGCCATCTGACAGATGCTGAAGTCTCATGTTGCAGAGACTCAAGTTTGTGTGGATAAGGTGTGCTTTTAGAGACCTTGGGGGCTGGGGGCTGGGGGCAGGTCCTGTCTGAAGCCATCCCAGCCATCCCCCAGCCTCCAGCCAGGGCTTGCGGCTGCTGTACAAAATTCTGCCTCCACGGCGTGTCCCCTAGTTTGGCTTCCTGGTGGGGGAGGGGGCACACATAGACATCAATTCAGTCAAGACTCTGCTCACGCCTGTCCCCAGGAGCAAAGCCTTGGCCCACTGTTCCCATGGCAACCGCCAGTCAGTGCCGAGCAAAGGAGGGTGCCAGAACACAGAGAGCTGGAGGGGACCGGCAGCCCCTCAGTCGTCACAGTCATCACTGAGGACTCCCCCAGCTGGGGTGTAGAGGGATAGAGGAAGTGAAAGCAATGGCTGGGAAACCTTTAGGGCAAAGGGACTCCCTCTGTTCTTTCATGGAGGGAAAGGAAGTGCTGACTGGAGCCAAAGCTAGGCTCAGGCAGCTGATTTCCCATCCCTTCTCTCATCCCTCCTTTTGAGCCCAGGGTGTCCCCTTTGCGTCCTCTGGCTCATTAAAGATAGATGACCCTGGGGAGGGTGGGGGCAGGGGTCACCAGCTGCTGGGGCTTCTTGCCCTGAGTTGGGCAGGGGATCATTTGCAGGGAGAATGCAGCCAGGACCACCAGCCCTGGCTGCAGAGGGAGGAGGGTAAGTCTGGGAAGCTGGCCCCAGTGGGTGATCAGCAACATGTCCCTAAGAATAGGTACATCCTATTGACAAAGATTAGAAGTGAACCGGGAGCCGTAAATAGCCAGGAGCCTGTGTTCTCTGGGCTCTGTGTTCTGTTGGTGGCTTATTCATTCAAAGTCAGGGATGGGCGAGATGCAGTCTCCGGAGTGACACAGTGGGGCGAGCCCTGGAGCTGGAGACAGAGAGGCTGGGTTCTAATCCTAGCCCTGCTGCTTTGTAACTGAGACCTAAAGCAATTGCTTATCAGTCTCTTCAGCTGCCAAACGAACCGAGAAGCTGCCTCACAGGATTACTGTAGGGCTCACCCGGCAGGAGGAACGTGAAAGGACCTGGCACACAGTAGCCGTTTGCCTCCTGGCTTCCAAAGGTAGAGGGACAGAGGAGATCGTCTGCCAAAGGGGTCCATATATCCAAAAGGCAGGGTTGGCCAGACCCTGAGGGCTCATGTCATTTGTCCACTGCCTCCTCTGGAGAACCTCCAGCTGAGCCTAACTTTGGCTCAGATCTTACGTTGCCCTGGGACCAGCGTCTTCCATGCTCAGCTCTCTTATCCCCCAGATGGGCTCAGGGCAAAAGGTGAACAGCAAATGCTCTCGGGCTTTTCCCTGTGTACCCAGAGCCATGCCCTCCCCGTGCCTGCTCCTCCACCGAGGGCCCTCTTAGCAGTGCTCTCCTCTTGGCTTAGGGCCCTCACTTCACCGTTGCCCTGTGTATAGTTCCTGGTTCAAGCTGAACTTTGTGCAGCACACGGGGTGGGGGCTTCCCCCCTCACCCCACCTCTGCCCTTGTCCAAGGGCTCCAGCCATGCCGGGTTCTTCCCAGAACGCCAACACATTTGACCAGCCAGGGGGAACAGCGGGTGTGGGGAAGGCCTTGGGGCTCTGTCCTGGAACGATGTGTTGTGGCTGAACCCAGGTGCAGCTTTGTAGTTTGGCAGACCTGGAAAGTCTCTCCAGGGGATATTTGCTTCCTGGGAATTTGGCTCCATTCACTTGGTGACCAATCCGAAGGTGCCTGGTGACCGCAGCATGGAGCCTGGGCCACCACAGGCTGGATGCAGGCCCTGGAGGATTTGGACAAGGGCTGGGAGAAGAACCCTGACCTTCACTCCATCGCCTCTTCTTGTACCCTCCTGGCCTCACTCTGATAGGGGTCCAAAGGCTCCCCAG
>PVKP010035990.1:0-22814 GCA_004027715.1 Plecturocebus donacophilus | reverse complement strand
CTCTTTCTCTTTAAAAAAAAAAAAAAAAAAAAAGCCGTAGAGTTCTCATGTCATACCTCATTTGAACACTTTACTGTAGCATCTGAACTATGTTAGGCAGAGAGAATTTTATGTCTAGTATTGTGGAATATTATTGTTATTTTTTAAAATGCCCTAAAAATGTTTAATCAAATTCAGAACTATTTTTGAGTGTAATAGAAATTCAAGAAATGAAAATAAGACACACAAAACCCAGCATGGTTGTTAGGGAAGCTGAAAAGAAAGATAGACGTGTGCTACGAGAGACGAAGGGTAGCATGGAGGGAAACAAGTTATGCAGTTGCTAATGGGGTCAGGTTGAGATTGGCATAACAAATCCAGTTTTTATCTATGAGAGTGCCAATGATGCCAAATTCCCTTTTTTTTCTTCACAAGTTTATAACCTTCTAAAAATAATTCTTTGTAGCTCAAGGTTCAGAAAGCTTAATTTGCATTAATACATGATGTGCTGTGAATGTGAATATCAGGGCTTTTTATCTGTGCCTCAGAGAGAAGCATAGACAATAACCAAACCTTGTAACTCTTTCAAAAGACAGACAGGTAGGGCGTTCATTTTCATTCTCTTTGGCTGCATTGGGAGGGTGGAGAAGGCTGAGGCATAACATGGTTATTACTTTGCTGCTTAGGAAGATAACCAACAGGGTACCCAAGGAGGGAAGCATATTTTGGAAAGCAATGTTATTCAGCTTAGGCTGACCAATGCTGGATGATTTAAGCTTTATCTGGCTCTGACTTTGGTGAGGTCCTCCATGGGGGCACTTGTTTCACAAGCAGCAGGCAGAACTCAGAAGATGAAAGAGACTCCCAGCTCTCAGCCCAACTTGCATACTCTTAACGCTGGGGAAACAGATCATGTCATTCTTTGCATTTATCTCACTGGTGACCTCTTCCAACTTCCACAGAGAATGTGACCTTTCTTATATGAGTAAATAGAAGTTGGGGATTTTACCCAAAACAAGCCCTCAGAATAAAAGGTACAGATGTATACTCAAGTCCTTTTATTTATTTATTTTTTCTTTTTATTTGAGAGAGTTGGGTTCTCACTAGGTTACTCAGGCTTGAGGGCAGTGACTGTTCACAGGCACAATCCTGCTACTGATCAGCACATGAGTTTTGACAGGCTCTGTTTCTGACCTGCACCAGTTCACCCCTCGTTAGGCAACCTGGCGGTCCTCTGCTCTTGGGAGGTCACCGTATTAATAGCAAACTTAGTGTGGGCACCCAATTAGCAAAGTGTACTATAGCCCAGAGCTCCTGGGATCAAGTGATCCTCCTGTCTCAGCCTGCAGAATAGCAGCTGTGACTACAGATGCACCTCTATAAAGCATCTTCACACACGGCACACTCTCATAGTCACTTTATTTTGAATAATCAAGAATCCTGTTTGGAGAAAACAGTTTCATTTAACATATGCTTCTCTGATCCTGGTTTTGAATACCTATGGAGGTCACATGAAAAGATTTTTCTTTTGAAAAAGGCAAAGAATTGTAATAGGGTGTTTGATGTCATTAGGTACAGGTTTTATGACCTTCAAAAGCAATAGAGCAGTGCTTATGTTGTGGAGATCACCCTTAAACACATATAGGATGAATAAACAAGTCACATATCCTGATGTTTTATAAATGAATGCTTGAGGCTCTCATTTAAAATATTTTAGATGTTTCTACAAAAATTAGATGGATACACTGGCATGTGCCTATAATCTGAGCTACTCAGGAGACTGAGGCAGGAGAATAGCTTGAACCAGGAAGTCAGAGGTTGCAGTGAGCTGAGATCTTGTCCCTGCATTCCAGCCATGTGACTGAGACCCTATCTCAAAAAATAAATAATATTTTAGATTTTCCTAGTGACATCATTTTACTTGGATTCAAAAAGTACAGCATCTCTAATGAAAGTAAAATGATGTATCCTGAAAGATTCTTAGATTATGAAAATATGGTTCTCTTGATGGTGAACACTGTTGTAAAAGATATATGTGAAGGATTTCAACACTATTGTTTGAAATGAGAAGGAACAGTACTTCTGAAGGTAATATTTTATGAATGCAATTTAATTTTACATCCTAAGGTAGGAAATTAAATATCCTAAATATGTATGTAAGCATTCAATCTCTATCCTTAGAAGTTTCTATATTTATGTCAGTCAAGAATGTTTTCTGGCCTTACCTGACTGAGAAAGTAGAAGATTGACTTCTTTGTAGTCTTGTCACTTGCAAGTCAGTTTATTGCCTATTTATTTAGTCAGATCAAAAATACCCTAAGATATCTGCTTGTAAATGAGCTAAGAATCACCTCAAAAGCTGTAAATTCACCAGAACAACATCTCATGCTAATGGGATCTGGGACCAGGAAGTGATAAGTAAAGAGAAGCAGAGGTAGAGTGTGTCAGGGCAATGGTTTGAAGACTTAGTAATGGGCTTATGTACCTAATTTATTGCAGCCAGGATAGGAAAAATAAGCAATTCATCTTGGAGTTTTCATTCACTGGAGACTATTGTTCACTAGAAAAAAAAAAAATACCTAATCCATTTAGGTTTACATTCAGTTTTACATTTGTTCAACAAATTTTTTTTTAAGAATTGAGGCCCTATAATGTTCAAATGTTGTACTGAGTGCCAAAGAAACAGTGGTTAGCCAGAAAGACCCAAGTCGCTATCTCTGTCAGCCAAATATGGACTGGTCTTACAAAATGGGTTCTAACACATAGGTCCTTTGCTTCCCAGGTTCATGCTCTGAATTACTGAGGCAGATTGTATTTATTCATTTTAATTTATCAAATATTTGATAAATACCGAGTTAGGCACCCAGTAGTAGTGATTATTAAAAACAATTTCCCAATTACGTGGAACTTGCAGTCTAGACTCTAGAGAGCAACAGAGACACTGATCGAGAGAAGACACAAGTTGATAGTAAAATCCTGAGAGAGATAAGATCAACAAAGAATAAGTTTTTATTGTTGCCAGAAACTAAGTAGAGATCTTTGAATTTGACTAATCAAAGTAAAACATACAGGTAGAAAAATAACCAAATCATAAATGTACAACTCTATATATTTTCACAAACAATGACCAGCATCTCAGAAGCCTCCCCGGCCACCTTGTCATTACCCACCCCAAGGGTAACCAATATCTGGACTTCTAAAGCCATGAATTATTTTTCCCATTTGTAAACTTTCTATAAAATGAATCACATAGCTTGTGTTTTGTGTGTGTGTGTTGACTTTCTTTGTTAAGCATTACCTTTATAAGACGCATTCATGTTTTTGTTTATAAGTCATAAAGTATTCCATTCTATATGTATATGTTATCACCTATGCCGTTAATGGGCAATGGGAGTCGTTTCTAATTTTTAAATTTTTCATTTTTTTTTTTTTTTTTTTGAGACAAAGTTAAGCTCTTGTTGCTCAGGATGGAGTGCAGCGGCACAATCTCGGCTCACCGCAACCTCTGCCTCCCAGGTTCTAGCGATTCTCCTGCCTCAGCCTCCCAAGTAGCTGGGATTATAGGCATGCACCACCACGCCCAGATAATTTTTTGTGTTTTTAGTAGAGACGGGGTTTCGCCATGTTGGGCACACTGGTCTTGAACTCCTGACCTTGTGATCCACCAGCCTTGGCCTCCCAAAGTGCTGGGATTACAGGCGTGAGCCACCGAGCCTGGCCTCTAATTTTTAAATTTTTCTAATTTTTTTACGGGCAATTCAAGAGCATTTCAGTTCCTCTACATGCCTACTGGCCCTTGGCACTTTCAGTTTTTTCACTTTAACCATTCTGATGAGTATATAGAATTACATAGTAGATTTAATTGAATTTCTAAAGAAGGAGGGAAGGGAAGGCTCCCCTGAAGAGCTGACACTTTAAATGACGCTATGTAGTTAACAAGATGACAATGAGTACTCCAGGAAGAGGGAATGGCATTGTGTAAAGATCAGTGGCCAGAGGCAGCAAGGTGGGAAAGAGCTGGTGAAGGGAGCTAGGGTGGCTGAAACAGGAGTGGACAGTCAGAGGAGACAAGGACAGACGTGTCTGGAGTTGCGTGATAGTACAGAACCTTGGAGAACTAAGGAGCTTTATCATCATACTCAGGCCAAGAGAAAGTCGTCACCAGACCCTAAGCAGAGGAGAGGTGATCAGATTTGCCCAAATCACTTTAGCTGCTGCATGGATTACAAATTGGAGGGGCCAGTGAATAGAGGGAGGGAGAAGGATATTGATAGGTAGTTACTCTAGTAGCCCAGAACAGCTTCAGTTCTTTCAGTAAGGCGTCCTGTTTCTGTGGCTGCTTGGCCTGCCTGGGCATCCAGTCCATAGTAGGCCTAATTTAAGAGACTACTGTTTCCACAACCTTGGGACCTTTTGTGATGTGCAACCCTTGGGGACTGGATTATGCTCCACAGTAATGTGAGAAAAGTATAGCCACAATCTTAGCATCAGTCTGCTTCATCAAGAAACCTATTTAATAATTTCTGAGTACTTGAGTAAAAGATTGATTGATTAATACAGTTAAAATGATGGCTTCTTTGTCTTTTTTATTTACTGAGGTTAAGAGGAAGGTTGGCTTTGTCTTTTATTGATTAAATAAAGGCCCATGACTAATTGAAATATATAGATGTGGTATGTATGGATGTTTATATATGAGACAGCTATGTAACGACAGAGTGGAAGTTTCTTCTGTGAGATTATCTAGTGAAACCTCAGTAGATTAGAGCAGCTATCTAAACAGTCATTGAAATGACAACATAATGATCTGGAGAAATTAATTTAGAGAACATTAAAAAGTAATACATGCAGGAATATCTCTAGATGTGGGTGTTTGGGAAGGTGGGTAGAGGATATATGTGAGTGTGATTGTGTGTGTATGTGTGCTGGTATTATAGTCTGAGTCTTACCGTTAACTCTGTTATTGGACAATTCACTGATTCTCCATATGTTGTTTTCTACATGTGTGAATGAAGGAACTGGGCTTAGAGAATCCTTAAGGACTATCAAGCTCTACTGTCAGAGTCTTCCAGTATTAATCAGCCATAATAACATGCTCTCTAATGAGCCCTCCATCACAGCCTAATGCCTGAGTCTCAAATTAGAAAATTAGGATGATTAAAACATGTAGAAATGCATAAGACTTTTGTAGATTTTTCTCTGCAGCCCTGAGAAACTGTGGATCTATCTTTTTTAATTTTTGAAATGATTGTTTGATTTAGTAGTTACAGCCAAAATACAATGATTAGGTTAGCATTATTTATTGAATGTTAGTCAGTTCAACTATCAGAATACTTAGAAACTAGTTCTGAATGTTAATTTGTCCTAACTTTGAGACCATGGAGATACAATTGTGTTGTACTTTCTAATCCATATAAACTGACGTGATTAAAAGTAATAATATTTGAGAGTAGCTATAGAGACTATCATGAAATTAAGCAACAAAACATGCCTTTGAGAACAATTTCTATTTATCTTCTCTGCAGATAAGAGACTTAGGATAAGTTTCTTATCAATAAAGCACCTAAAATAGTCTCTAAATATTAGAGGTAGTTCAGTGGACTAGAAAGCCATTAGACAGTTTTTTCAGCTGCAGCAAGATAAGAAATAAAATCTTGAAATTTAAAAAGAAAAATTGGTTAGCAAATATAGCCATACTACCTTGAACACTACCAATCTCAGCTGATCTCAGAAGCTAAGCAGGATTGGGCCTGGTTAGTACTTGGATGAGAGAAAAATTGGAAGAAAGCCATGTTGGCCCAGAGAAGTTTTAAGCATTCATATAAATAAAGACTTGATATTTCTTTTTTGATGTCCTTCTGAAATACAGGAATTATGACATTTTCATCTGCATAGCACTTCCAAGATGAACTTTAATTGCAATTTAATTTCATTCAGGTGATAGCAGATGCTTGTGGGAGTTGTTAGCAAATTATTCTATTAATAATGTTGTTACCAAGTGATTTTGTATCTTGGAGTTCTTCTTTTGACTTGTCTACAAATATTAAGTAACCTCTATATTGTGTCAAACTAACCTGTATAGACTTCTGCTGAGCCCTGGAGGACCTACATTTCCGGACTTGCAATCCTGACCCAGAGGATTCATTATCTCTCTGTTTGTACCCAACTGTTTGATGATACATGGAACTAGCCAGGATAGTAAGTTAAAGTAGAAACTATAAGTTGCAGTAATTATGCACACAGGTAAACATAAGGCCAGGAAGCTATTACAAATGAACAAAGTGGCCTACATAGGGAATGAGGACAATCTGGAAAGTGTGTTTCATTTAGAGGGACCAGCTGCCAGGAGGGACATGGGCCTACTGTGACCTGGTATCCTGAGTTTCCCAAAGTTCTCAGAGTATTTGCTCAATTTTTAAATGTGGGTAACTAAATTCAAATGCAAGTAAACACTTTGTGAAATAAAGAATATCTGTCTATGGCTCATATAAATCCCATTAAGTATCAGTTTGCAAAACCCATTAAAAGGATAAGAAATCTGAAGGAGCTATATGTCAAATTATATTAAATTGAATCATATAACTTTGCTATTTTTATGGGTTAAAAAATGCTCAAATATCAGTAATTCCCCTAATCCAACCTGATAGTCTGCAATCTCAAAGTAATGAGACTGGTAGTCTGCCTTGCCAGAACCAACGTGCAAATTAGATGAAATAGAATGTTACAAAATGAGTTTTAAGTTTTCATGAGTAATTACTCTTCTTCCCCCTACCCTGAGAAATCTGGTAAAAGCTGTGGGCCTTCTTAGATACTTGCCCTTTTACACAGAATTGTGGAATATGAGGAAAGGGACTGAGAAAACCTAGAAGTCAAGGACTTCAAGTTTACCCATGTGTAAGGAGATCCAACTACAGTGGCGTATCAGTCTTCTAGGGTTACCCTAGTAAAATACTCCAGGCTAGGTGGCTTAAACAATAGAAATGTATTTTCTCACAATTTTTTTTTAAATTGTACTTTAGGTTCTGGGGTACATGTGCAAATCATGCAGGTTTGTTGTATAGGTACATACATGGCAAGATGGTTTGCTGCCTTCATCCTCATCACCTATATCTGGTATTTCTCCCCACGTTATCCCTCCCCACCTCCCCATCCCCCATTGTCCCTCCTCTAGCCCCCTCAACTGACTGCAGTGTGTGATGCTCCCCTTCCTGTGTCCACATGTTCTCATTGTTCAACACTCGCCTATGAGTGAAAACATGAGGTATTTGGTTTTCTGTTCTTGTGTCAGTTTGCTGACAATGATGGTCTCCAGATTCATCCATGTCCCTATGAAGGACCCGAACTCATTGTTTTTTATGGCTGTGTAGTATTTTATGGTATATACATGCCACATTTTCTTTATCCAGTCTATCGTTGGTGGACATTTGGGTTGGTTCCAAGTCTTTGCTATTGTGAATGGTGTGGCAATGAGCATACATGTGCATGTGTCTTTATAATAGAAAAATTTATAATTATTTGGGTATATACCAGTAATGGGATTGCTGGGTCAAATGGTATTTCTATTTCTAGGTCCTTGAGGAATCACTACCCTGTCTTCCACAATGGTTGCACTAATTTACACTCCCACCAACAGTGTGAAAGTGTTCCTATTTCTCCACATCCTCTCCAACATCTGTTGTCTCCTGATTTTTTAATAATCACCATTCTAACTGGCATGAGATGGTATCTCAATGTGGTTTTGATTTACATTTCTCTAATGACCAGTGATGATGAGCATTTTTTCTTATGTTTGTTGGCCTCATAGGTCTTCTTTTGAAAAGCGTCTGTTCATATCCTTCACCCACTTTTGAATTTTTCTTAAAGTCTTCTATAAGTGGGCTCATTTTCTCACAATTGTGGAGGCTACAAGCCCAAAATCGAGGTGTTGGTGGGTGTCGTGTCCTCAGAGGCCCCTCTCTTTGGCTCGTAGGTGGCTCCCTTCTTGCCGTGTGCTCATATGGTCTTTTTTTCCTGTGCACGCACATCCCTGGTGCCCCTTTGTGTGTCCAAATTTCCTGTTCTTATAAGGATACCAGTCAGATTGGATTAGGGTCCACTCATATGATCTCATTTAGCATTATTTACCTCTTTGACGGCCCAATCTCCAAATCACATTCTAAAGTACTAGGGGTTAGGGCTTTAACATATAAATTTTGGATGGAACACAAATTAGCCCATGATAAGTCATGTGCTGGTGAATTTTTATAAGTATCTCTATGGAGAGAAAAAGTGATTATTTGTAGCATTTGCCCAATTTTTGTGGTGTAAATACTCCCACCCCGTCTAATTTCAGGTTACTCCAGCATGACATCACTAACATGATTTGGGAAGATAGCTGAAATAGCATGCCATTATGTAGCAATTCTGTAACATAATAAACAAAAATCATCTCAAGGGCATAGATCATAGTAAGATTATTAGGAAGAGATGAGTTTTAGTTTTCATTTTTAAATTAATATCATTTATTGTAAGTTTATAGAATTTAATTTGTAATAATAGCAATCTTTAACAGCCAGCTAAGAAAACTCTTGAAAATTTAACGATGGGCTCTCAAGAGCTGTGCAATCCAGCCCTCGCCTGTCACTGAGTTATGTAGCCCTTAAGTAGAATTCCATCATTAGAAATGGAAAAGAATAACTTACCCAGAAACTATAAAGAGACAGTTGATTGGCTATAATGAGTGACAGGATATGAGAGAAAAGGAACAGGAAGAATTCATAATAAATGAGAGAAGAATGGAGAGTTTGAAAGGGGAAGCAAGTTTTGATGGGGCAGTGAATTAGTGAGGCATAATAGGAAGACCAAGTCCTGGGGTCAGGTAACCTGAGTTCCTATCCTGGTTGTATGCAAGCAGGTTGGGCAATACCGGGCGAGACGTGGCCTCTCTGAGCCCCAGTTTCCTTTCTCTAAAATTCATCTTCCCCCTCATATGATTTCTTAGGAGATATTCATCTCTGAAATTCTGGGATCCTATCACTTAATGTCCTACATAATTGCCAAGCCCTCTTCATTTTTCTGTCTGTATAAGCCAGCTTAGGGGGGAAACAGCCCATAATTGAGGTGAGTATCTATCCCTCACCTATGACAGTCACTGCAGAAGGTACACTTTATGGAAAGGAAAAAAAAACCCACAATTCTGTTGTCACTAATAGTTAGCAAGATCATAAAAGAGATTTCTATCAAAATGCTTTTTCCCCCCTTATGATCCTTGGAGGCAATTACAGGTAACCTATTTGAATGTGCATCTGGCTTAGAAGAAAGGTGTGTGAACTATATCAGAGACTCAGGCAGCCCCAGTGGAATTCTGCTTTCACTTCAAGTAGTAAGGCTCAGTGAATGCTTTATGATTTGACTACATCATGGCAGGGCACCTGATCGCTGTGTTCTTGAACAGGTCATTTAAGAAGAAAAATGAAGGTTGTGCACACTTAAGACCCTCTCTAAAATAAACAGGTCTTCATTGGCTCAGGGATTATTTTCAAACCCTTCTGTGAATATGCCTTCCTAACCATTTCAGAACTGTCCTGAAATGGTTTTAGTCAATACATTGTTATCTGGGGACATAAGTCATCAGCTCATAACATGTTGGTCACCCCTACCTACTTCTTTACTTTGTGTTAGGATGATTCTTGCCCCAGTGCTTCTAAAGGAGTGTTCCCTGGATCAGCAATATCTCCTGGAAACTCATTAGAATGCAATTCTCAGCCCCTGCCTCAGGACTACTGAATGAAAATCTTTGTAGATGAGGCCCTGTCTTTTGTCTTTTTTTTTTTTTTTTGAGAAAGAGTTTCACTCTTGTTGCCCGGGCTGGAGTGCAATGGCATGATCTTGGCTCACCGTAACCTCTGCCTCCCGAGTTCAAGCAATTCTCCTGCTTCAGCCTCCCAAGTAGCTGGGGTTACAGGCATGCTCAACCATGCCTGGCTAATTTTTTATATTTTTTTAGTAGAGATGAGGTTTCTCATTCTCTACTTTAGTAGAGATGAGACCATGTTGGTGAGGCTGGTCTCAAACTCCCAACCTAAGGTGATCCACTGACCTCAGCCTCCCAAAGTGCTGCGATTACAGGCATGAGCCACAGTGCCTGGCTTGTCTTTTGTCTTAACCAGCCCTGTAGATGATTCTGTTGCAGGCCATCTGACCAGAAGCTCTGCCATAAAAAACAGGCAGGAGTCTGGCTTTCTCTCATTCTTCTATCTCTTTACGCCAGTGGTTCCCAAGTGAAGTCCCTGGACCAGCAGTATCAGTGTCACTTGGGTAACTTGCTAGCAGTGAAAATTTCTGGGCCTCCCCTGGTCTCTTAAAAATTCAGGAGGTGGGGTTTAGCAAAAGGCAGAGTCGTTGCCAACATGCAATTTCGAATAACGAACGTGGGTACCTCCATTCGGGACTGATGAGAGAAGCACATTAGTCTGATAAAAACACAACGGTTATGGGTACAGAGTGAAATTTACAATAGGGAGAAGGAACCACAAGAAGGGATGATTTTGTGGTTTCAAGTGTGTGAGGATAAAGGATGGTTGGGGGAGGGGAAACCTGGGTTACTGGGAGAGCCATGTACAGACAAGTAAAAGGTATGGCTGGCCCACCTCCTCCTGTGCCTAAGGGAACTTTCAAGGTCATATAACTTTGAGGAAGTCTTACAGCTTTCTGGAAAAACTATGTAGAATATCCTGTGGTTTTCTGGAAAAGCCCTGCTGGAGAGTTAGCTTTTGCTTGCCCTGTTCTGGGGCTCCTGTGAATTTACCAAATGTGCCTAACCATGTTAACCCCCAACTTCACCCCAGCCCGACTCTTTTTTCTTCTAGCTCTTGCCCACCTGGTTGTCGCCAATGAAAAGAGCCAGACGTGTCCTTGCCACTGTGCTAGGGATGGGAGTATTCCTCCCTCTCCAAAGTAAAGCACCAGAGGAGCATGTCCTTAGACAGGCTTTCTGGCAAAATCCATGTACAATTGTCTATCTTCAACTTCACTTCAGGACCCTTTTTATTCAGATGGCATTGGCTTGGGTACTGATAAGTTCTGCACTTTTAGAAAGGGCATTTTCTAAAGGGGGACACTGTCTTGGAAAAGACCTCACACTCAAACTGAGACTAAACAATGATCCTTTTGCCACCTAGGACTTGTCCTGCTAATATCCTTCCAACTCATAAAATCATAGGTCGGTGGTGAGAAACCTTAGTCAAATGACTGATAAGTTTCCTCTTCTTAGAGAGCAGGAGGCTCTACCATAAAAGACAAACTCAAAGGATAAATAAATTAAATGAATTGGTCTTGAACTTGGCTCAACTCTGCTTTGCATAACTGCTTCAAAACTGGTGACCTGGGAATAAATTCCAAGTGGAAAGTATTTCCCAGTTTCATTTATGAATAAATGGTCCCCAGGAGCCTTTTCCTAGGTCTTCACTGATGAGCCTTCTTAGCTTTTTCAAATGTGTGGTCAGTGGAGAGTTTCCTTTTCTCCATGTGATTCTGACCCATTTCTCACCCACTTCATTGACACCCTGAAGCACCATTTAGCACTCCAGGATACCTTGTGTATTAAAGGTAATCCTTTGAGAGGTGTGGGTCCATAAAGTAGTGAATAAGTCACATGTGGAACAGCAGTGCTGCTTTTCATCTTAGGAATGGCAATGAGGGTCACACTACTATTTCATCCAAATGGGAAAAGGAAATTAACATGGGACAGAGTAGAAGTCAGAAATCCTTTAGTGGCATTTAGCTTTCATAGAATACTGGGCCCAAGAAATCATATCAGAGTGAAAATATCTGCTTGATGATGTATGAGACAGGGCCACTGAATTTGGGGACACATGGAATACGGTGTCAGGCAAGACAAATCACATCCTTCAGTTACAGTGCAGTTGGAAAGCCCTTTATTCCTCTGAGAGACAGATATCTCATGCCATCAAATTGAGCTTTCAGTGCTAGAATGGAGTCATGCAGGGTGATCAAGTAGATTGTATTGCTAGTCAATACCTTTTCTATTATTATGTTACTGGAAAATAATTATTATTATCTTTCTCCTGAGTCTGTGTAAGACTCAGAAAGATTGGGGAGGGGAAGAATATTGTATTGTTCAACTTGTATTTTATATTCTGCCCTTACACACATGTTAAAGCCAGCAGAGCTAGCTGAAAATTACATGGATTTTTAAAATCATCACCCTTCAGTAATTTCTTCTGCCTTTTGAAAATGACTATTAAGCTAGGTTAGAAATGTAAATCTGGGATTTATAAACAAGGCAAGAGTGTTGTACATATCAGTATATAATTCTGTATTCTTTCATAGATTTCCTTTTGGTTTAAAACTGTATTTATTATCTTTCAATAATGATATCAAAGATGTTTAAAAATGTTTTGAATGAGGAAAACATTTTTGGGGTTTCATGTAGTTAAAAGTCTATAATTTGTTTTATGTTATCTCATGTTTCTTCCTGGCAATCCTTTAAATTAATAAGTTGGGGTCTAGAAAAGTTCAGCTTTTTGTAGAGTAGGAGTGCCTAACAGAATATTCAATGTTTTATCATATAACTTTGACAAAATCTTGCATCTTTCTGGAAAAGCTGTGGAGAACACTGGGCTCTGCTAAAGAGCTGCCTTTTACTTGTGTCATGTTCTGGGGCTCTCTTGCATTTACCAAATGTGCCTGCCTGGTTTCTATAACACTAAATGTAAGTTCAAGAGCAAGGGCCTCTTTTCTAGTTTGTCCTCAGCTGCTTTTAGATGCAAAACAAAATCAAATATTTGTTTTCCCTTTCAACGGGGGCATGCAGCAGAAAGTCAGTCTCTGAGTATTCTCATCCCCAGGCATTTACTCTGGAGGCTGCTTCTACGTCACCTTCTTCTGTAGGAATGGAACCCTTTGCTTTGATGGGCCACTGTAGGATTTCTTAATTTAGCTCTACTGACATTTGGGGCATGCTAAGTTTTGTGGTGAAGGGCTGTCCCATGCATTGTAGGATGCTTAACAGCGTCCCCGACCTCAACTCACTAGGTGCCACCAGCACCACCCTCGCCAAGTTGTGGCAACCAAATTGTGCCTGTATATTTTAACAGTGTATCCCTGGGACAAAATTGCTTCCCTTTCCAAACCCCTCTCCCCATACACCCGTACTGAGAACCACTGGATTAGCTCAATGTTATTTAACGCACATAGCCACACGCTCCATTCTCATACTATAAAATTGTTAAGAAACAGAAACACATGGGGAGGCCCCAGACTAGTTTAGTTGCCCTCTTCCTGGCTGGTAAGCTTTTCCTACAAATTCCCAAGGAAAGAGATATAGCTGATCATTTAAGTGAAAATATATATTATGAGGCCTCCCCCTTAGAATGTGGACACATTTTGCTGATATCTGGAGTAGAGAATTGCAGCGGTGGGTGGATGGTGGGTAGGAAGAACAATGGTGGGTAGGAATATGGCAAAGAGAATGCCTTGAAAACGAAGTAGATTCATTTATGCCCACTAACTCTGTTGACCAACTTCCTCTTACCTGATGAGCTCTCTCTCTCATCCCCCTCACTATATAGCATGCACTTTGGGTGGTCATTCAGGAAAGGGAAGTGTCTATGGAGTTGCATATTTCTATTAGCCAAACTTGAGATTGTCAGATATTTTGTTACTTGCATATAAAATGAAAACTAAAAAGGGCAGTTGTAAATAATTCCATATCTCCATATACTTATCCTAACAAGTTACTCTAGTTTTAGGGATTAATATCAGTACTTAAACTAAAAACAAACAAAAATTCCCTAAACCTGACCTGAATAGAATCTACCTCAGGAAAAATATAATAAGAAAGTTCATAAATTTGACTTTTCTTAACACTATTGTTAAAGTCGACCATTTATTATTCCTCAGAGAGCCTGCCTTTATTAAAGCCAGCAGAAGGAATTTTTTCTAGATCCACACCCATCTACTAAGCCTGTAATCAAGACATAAAATATCCATTGAGCTAAAATTATTTTTCTCCCTAAAAAACTATTAATAGGGCCATAATTCATACATTTACTAATTGTTTCCCTCTGCTACTATAGTAGCCAGTGTTGGTGACAATAGCCATTATTAAAATTGGATTATAAAAGATATCCGCAATCAGTGAGCTGTCTTATTTATCTTAATTAACCCATAGGCTGCATAATGAAGCCTGCCTTTCCCCACCTTCCTCTTACCTAAGACAAGAATGGTAAAACAAAGACAGTAAAAGCTAATGTCCCTGTGGGCTATGAAAAGCAGCAGCAGCACTTTTTTCCCCAAAGCCAGTTTCAGTCATTAGTTGAAGTGCTACATAAATGCTAAGTATCCCTTGTTGGTTTATAAAGTTAATTCCGTCCCAGAATGGGACTGCCTTATTCATTGATTACGTGTATCTGAAGGGAAGCAGAGATGAGAACTTGAGGCACTATTACATATTCAAAAGCAGTGTTCACTTTAAACAACACTGATATTCCATTCTCCTATCAGATTGACTGAAGTTAAAAGGTTTCAAATACATAGCATTGGTCAGGCCGTGTGGGAAACAGGCACTTTTATATACTGTTGGTGGAAGTATAAAGTTGGTAGAACATAGATGGAAGAGAGGGTATTTGAGCAGGGGGCAGGAAAAAGCAGAATGCTGGAATTGCAACTGAACCTACCCTTTGTTCTATCTAGTAACTTGCCTTCTAAGAATTTATTCTACAAATATATTTATAAAAGTTCACTAAGACATAAGGACTAGTTAGTGTTGTGATAGCAATGTTGGCACAAAAGAAAACAGTTCAATTGTCATTTAGTGGGACAATACATTACCTCATGCAATGAATATACTATTTTGCAACCCATAAGCAGAACTCAATGAAACCCATTACAGTTAAATTGAAAAGTCCTTCAACACACGTTAACTTAAGTCATTCCTTCTACTCAGCTACTAAAATAATTATCCAATGTCTTCCAGTTGCCAGTTATTCATCTAGGCTTTTGATTTGTTTAAATTTGTACTTTTTGTTTTTAAAATGGAGAGAGAATATAATGTAGACCATATTAATGATTGTATTTCCTTTATTCAGTTAATATTTATTGAGTGGGTATTATTATGAAGGTCTAGAACTCCCTAACAAGGGAGTTCCTTTTTAAAGCTCTAGACCTTAGGCCCACCAGAAACTTACAGGAAAGTGGAACAAAGACAAAGTTGAGTCACTCATTTATTGTCAAAGATAGCTGTATTAGTCAAAGTCTTAGAATAAATTATTTATCATAGGAATTAGACCTTCCCAGTCATAGGAGAAACTGGAAAGTTAAATGTCTGAAATGGAGGAGATGGTGAATCAGAATTTACTAACCAGAAAATCTGAGAAACAAGCACCTCCGGTCCCTGAAATGGAACTGCACGGGGAAATGTGCGGGAGAGGTAAGGGAATCTGCGTCTCTATGTGGCTACTGCTTTTCAGGTCCACTGCCAAGCATCTGCTAAGAGACATGCAGATTATGTTGGACAATGAGGTCAACAGTCAAGAACTCCACATGGAGGAGAGCAAGGTCAAGCCAGAACCACGTCCAAACATGACGATTTCAGAGAGTAGTGGCTGCTGCTTTACCTCTGTCTTCCAGATACCAGGCAAATTGCTCTTTTAACTAACTATAGCTTGAAACCATACAGGGAAGGGGACTCTGGGAAACAAACTTCAGCCTAGCCAAGTTGGCACAGTAGAAAATAACCACAATAAATATTTGTTAATTTAAATCTCCCAGCTTACGTTCCTGACAAACATATATTCAAGGAAGTACATGGGTGTTCTTCTCCCAGACCTTTTCTCCTCATGAGGAGTTGAAAGAAGATGCTTTAAATGTTGGTAAAATGTATCTCCAGGTGACTGATTTTAAAAAGCCTTGTTTTTCTTAAGCCGTAGGATCTAGTCACTCTTGGCTGAGCTTGTGTTGTTCTGAGGGCGTTTTCGAGCCTCTGTTCCTGGTGCTCACAATGGGAGTCAAGAATAGCTGCTTAGACCAGCCTGGCCAACATGGTGAAAGCCTGCCTCTACTAAAAATACAAAAATTAGCTGGGTGTGGTAGCGCGTGCCCATAATCCCAAATACTCAGGAGGCTGAGGTGGGAGAATCACTTGAACCCGGGAGGTGGAGGTTGCAGTGAGTCAACATTATACCACCGCACTCCAGCCTGGGTGGCAGAGCAAGACCTCGTCTCAAAAAAAAAAAAAAAAAGAAAAGAAAAGAAAGAAAGAAAGAAGAAAAGAATAGTTGCTTGGATATATTTCAGATCTCTCAGTTATGTGTCAAGAGGACCAGAGCATTGTGAGTTAAAGGGTGTTTCTCCATTTAGCTTAAATATGCAATGTCTTTCACATAGTAGGTACAAAATAAAGGCTTGAAAGGAGTGTGAGTAGATGGGAAAGTATATAGACAGTGGTTTCTCTAGGAAGAAGAAGATAGATGCATATTGAATAGCTCAGTGTTACAAAAGTAGATGTGCAAAGACTAGACCTTCAACAAAACTTTTTTATGGCTCAGCAAAGCTATTTGAGGTTAGTTCCAACACAAACATCTGCCATCTTCTATGCCAGGTACAAAAAGTTCTTCCCTCCTTCCCTCCTTGTGACACTCTCTGATTTACTCAGCGAAACATCAATAAAAAAACACAAGCCTACATACATTGTCTTTGGCTCACAGAGTGAATGATTTGAAACATTTTAAACCATTATCAACACTTAAAAATGGGAGATTTTGTGTAAGTATCCACACCTCTAGTGTCTCTTGGAAATTCAGAAGACCTGGAAACACTGGAGTGACATTTCCATGTGGCAGCTGCAGCTGGAGTTCAGTGGCAGCTGTTCCCTCTTCTGATTGCCACTGTCTCCACTCCTGTGAATTGTCCATTGACATAAAGGCTGCACGTGCATTACCATTTATCATCCCACATGTGATATGATATTTCTAATAAGTAAAGAAATATAAATGGGGTCATGATCATAATGAAAATGCTGTTTCAATTTATTTAACCCTTATCACATGTCAGACACTATTGTTAACTGCGTTTTTTTGTTTGTTATTTGAGACAGGATCTTACTCTATTACTCAGGCAGTGCATTGGATGGAGTGCAGTGACCATCATGGCTCACTATAGCCTCAACCTCATGCCTTCAAGCAATCCTCCCACCTCAGCCTCCCAAGTAACTGGAACTACAAGCACATGACACCAACACTGGATAATTTTTCTATTTCTTATAGAGACAAGGGTTTGCCACGTTGCCCAGGCTGGTCTCCAACTCCTGATCTCAAGGGATCTGACCGGCTCAGTCTCCCAAAATGCTGGAATTACAGGTGTGAGCCACTGCATCCAGCTCTTTTTTTTTTTTTTTTTTAATTCTCTTAACCTTGCAAAGTAGCTATTCCATCATGTGGATGAAAAACTGAGATTGAAGAAGTTAAGGAATATATCTGAGATACATCAAAGGAAGTGACGCAGCCAACATTCGGGTACAGAAAAATAGAATCTATTATAACTTGAGAGCCAAACTCATATTGATGTAGTAATTGCTGCACCTAAACCATATGTCTGTACAGGAGCCGGCAGAGTTACTCTACCAAGGGCCAGATAGTAAATAATTTCGCTTCAGCTTTGTGTACCCTGCCATCTCTGTTACAGTGACTCAGCTCTGCCCTAGTAGTACGCAAGTAGCCAAAGAACATACAGAAAGGAATGGGTGTGGCTGTGTTCCAATAAAACTTTATAAAAACAGGCAGTGGCTGGATTTGGCCTATAGGCTATAGTTTGTGAACCACTGGTTTACACCCAGCTGCTGTGAGCCTCGGTGAGGGTGGTTATACATTCTGTAATAAGTGGGGAACTGCCATGGAGAGCCACAGATGTGACATGATTCTTCACATGACCCTTCATAGCAGGTAGAACTATAGGAAATTGCTGTTTTTAAATATTGGAAATTCCATATAGTTTAACCCAAGTACTATGCCCACTCTGTGAATGAAAGCGGACAAGTGTTTATTTTTTATTTATTTCTCCCTCCAAATTTGAGTTATTTCTGGCTTTTTATGTTTTTTAAACACTTGAAATCCCAGCCATGGGGACAAAAATAAGGAAATAAATACCAAAGGCCGACTGTGAAACAAGAACACCCTTGCAGCAGTTGTATGCGAGAGCCATCTTTAGCTCCCTCTGCTGTGGACAGAACTGAGGGTCAGAGCTGATATGAAACAGTCACAAAGCCATACCACTAATCAGTACCTGAGGTTAGAATTTGAAGCCATATGTCTGTAGCTCCGAATCCCAAGTTCTCTCCATTCTGCTGTAAAAACATCTAGCGTTTTTATTTTGACTTTACCTACATTAATTACATACTTGAAAGAAACAGACTAATAGATCATCTTTCCCTTTAAGTCTTCATTTTTTTTTCAGCATTATTTATTGATGGCCTACTGTGTGCCAGAACTAGAAATGTGATGCAGAATGAGATAAAAACACAAGCCTGAAGATTATTCCAGTGGAAAGAGACAACGATTGTCTCTAAGTGATGAAACCCCAGAACCAGCCACCTGGACTTCAGGCTCTGTGCCCACGCCAGTACCTGAGTGCAGTGCCAACAACCTGAGTTATCTTTGTTTGCAAGGCTGCTTGGGAGAGCGATGGTCTGACTAGGATGTCAGAAAGGCATCGTTACAAACCATGCAGCCAACTAACTCCCAAGTGCGCTTGTTTGTGTTCAGGGTGGGACGGGGTGGGGGGGCGGTGGTCTGGCCAGATTCTCTGGGCTTCTTTGGCACCTTGTCCCAGAGCTACATTCTTCTGTTTTACAAAATTGAGTTTTGTCTTCTAACCGATGGTACTTTTAAGGTCATGCATGAGAGGTGTCAGGTGTGCTCAGTGAGGATGGGGATTTACAAAAGTTTGTATGTGTGATGGTTTTATTTCCCTCCTGTCAAAATTACTGCTGGTTCGAAAAGAGTCAAGAACTCAAACTTGCATGAACTCTTCAACACCTTTCCAAATTCAACAAAACTGACATTTATAGCTTCGTTGAAGCGGAGACATGGCATTTGGCTTCAGATTGTTTGGACTGTGGAGTGTCAGTATAAATAGCTCTGATTGACTTTTGTATCGTGCACATCTGGAAGCAATTTATGACATTCCAGCTAGATTAAAGCATGTTTTAAAGGAATTTCACCAGCCTTTATTTTTTTTCTTGTTGACCATGGCGAATAAAGTTTCAAAGAAGGTTTAGCTGCTGTTCTTCTTAATGTAGACTGTGGTGAAGTCAAATTCAGGGCAAACATGGGGTGGAGGGAGGAGGGAGGATTGTTTTGCCAAAAGAGCTAAGCACAGAAGTGACTTTTCCTTGACTGTTTTGTTCACACTGCAATGAGAGATAAAACCTCAGACACCAGCAAGCTGCTATCCCTACACAGAAACTATGGACTAAGTCATTTTTAAGGAGGCGAATGGATTGACCTAGGAGAGTGAAAAGAACTAAGTATGTTTCAGTTGCCTCAACAACAAGAAGGGCTGGGACTTTGATTTATTGGATAGGTACCGTGGTGCTCATTTAGCAAATATTTGTGGAGCACCTACCATGGGCTAGGGGAAATGGAGAGAGAGAGAGCTCAAGAGCAAGTGTACAGAGATAAAGACAGAATTGCTGCCCTCCTGGAGCTTATATTTAGTGAAGTTGAAGGATTTCATGTAGCAAAGTCCCTAAACATTGTTAAGTCACCGCTGTGATGAATTTCCAACAGAGAAGTACAGGGTGTCCTGTGTGTTGGGGATCTTAGCTTGCAGGACCTGTGAAAGCTTCTGGGAAAGATGGAAATTTGGCCTAAGATATGAAAAGGAGAAAGAGAGTAATATTCCAGGAGGGAAATTTTCATTTTCAAACTCCCCAGCCATGATAAGCAACAACTTGGCAGGGTAGCTATTTTCCTATTTAGACATGAAGAAAATGAGGCTCAAATTGCTTATAAGCTTCTCTAGTACCACTTAGCTATTAACTGTCATGACCACTTGAAAGCATAAGCTACCTTAACAGCCATTTAACCCTTCAGCATGGATGGTCTGTAAGTGAAAGCAAGTCACATTACATCTCTGGGCCTCAGTTTCCCCATTTTTGTGTTGAAGGAATTTGATAGATACTTGGTAAGTTGAAACTCTTAGGAAGTCAAGAAATCCATGTGAAAATGAAATCGTGTATAACATACAAATCATAATATGTAATGCGTGCAATGGAAACACTGCTGTTCATGACATTTAAAGATTTTTAAAAAATTGTCTGATGGACAAACTGGGAGGAACAGTAAAGTCTTTGGGGGAATGAGAATGTACCCTTGACTTTCTCTAACTTAAATATGAAAATGGAATATCCATTATTAAAGCTGACTCATAAACTTGGAGAGGCTGACCCCCACACGTTGTTAGAGTTGTAATATATAGGTCATTGTGGTGCTCCTTTTTTTCTTTGTTGCTGAAGGGAAGTGATGAAGTGTGCCAAGAAAGTGGCAAATTGCCCTAAAAATCACATAAAAGTGCAATTTAGCACACGCAGTTCTGCTGAAGAAAACCACCTTTGTTTCATTATTAGCTTCCCAGGGATTTCTTTCCTTGGTTGGCATTTAAGTGTGGAAACTTGTCCTTTTTTTCTTAACATAATGAGACAGTTCTTACGTTTTAAGAACAATAGAAAAAGCATGAAGAGCGATCGATACATTACTTGAGATTTATTAACTACCAACTGGAGCCTTATTGCCAACCTCTGGGTATGATTTGAAAAGACAAGGAGGCATAAACCTCTGTTGTTTTAAGTAAAAATAGAA
The DNA here is from genome assembly GCA_004027715.1 of Plecturocebus donacophilus. Taxonomy (NCBI): domain Eukaryota; kingdom Metazoa; phylum Chordata; class Mammalia; order Primates; family Pitheciidae; genus Plecturocebus; species Plecturocebus donacophilus. The sequence goes on along the minus strand of PVKP010035990.1, from coordinate 1,983 downwards.
AGAAATCTAATCCCTGAGACCATGGTATGAAGTGTGTTCTATTAGGGATTTGCTTTGCCTTTTTACCCTTGATTCAGGTTCAGGCTTTGACCTATAGACAGAGGAGCAGCTACTTTGCTTAAACACTTTAGAACTAATGGGAAAGTAAACTCTGAAGTTATTTGTTGACATAATTTCTGGCAGTATTTTCCCAGCTTCTGTTTCACTTCTCTTTCCACTTGTCTGTACAGGCTTGACAAAAATATATCAAAATAAAGCTGTGCTAATGTGATCGCATATCATATTTCATACACTCTGCATTTGATTAGAGGGATACACATGAAACAAAGAAGGGTAAGGCAGAGGCGAAGTGAGAAGCTAAGAATGTTGAGTCCTGCTGTAGTAGCAGGAAATGGTTGGTGTTGAGACCAAACCTCAGTGGAAAATAGGCTACGCATTAAATAAGACAGTGGTGGGGAGGGTCAGTAAAGCCTTTTCATTCTGATGATGAAAAATGCTTTTCTGGGTAAGCTTGGTAAGAAGGAGTCTACAGTTCAAATGATGTGTTCAGTCACTTATGTGTTTTTTTAATTCAACAGATGCTTAAGTATCTCTAATGTGCCAAGAATTATATTAGGCAAGAGAGCCACAGTGGTGAGGAAACAGGTATGATCTAAGAGCTCACATTCTCGTGGGGCATGGGTGTAGCCACACCGTGGGTTATGTTGTTAAAATTATACATTATTAAAAATAATGAAAAATCTAAGAAACCATTTGGGGATGAAAATTGAGATCTAAAGGACAGGAGGCTTTTTTCTTTGCCTCTTTTGTTATGATTAATTAGGAGGTAGTACTTTAGGCACCAAAGATATTTTGAATTCCCATTCCTGTCAGGAGTCCCCAGTCTAAAACGCTGTCAACTGTAAGCATAGAGATCCCTGTAAGAGAGATGAGGAAGGCAGAGAACCATTGCATAGTTTTTTGTGGAAAATAGATGTAGCCCATGGGCAACTTAATGATCCATCATTCTTGGCTGGGTAGAAGACAAAATTGTCTTGTGGGTTGCGATAGAAAGTGAAGGAGAGATAACTGTCCTCAGAAGAGAGTTTTGCTTAGCTAAACAAAAGAGAAAGAGATGTTACCTGGGGAAAGTCAACTTAATGATGACATTCTTCTGATATCCTGAAGGTGAGCCCTGCTGGCCAGGCCAGGGGCATTCATGGTAATGTGGGTTGCATGTACATTTTTATTTTCTGGACTGAAATGTTATTGTGGAAGCAGTGAAAAAAGTTCTGTCAACAGAGACAAAATAAAGTGGAAAGTGAAGCTCTTTGGGAAACATATTATTCAGTTTGTATGTTTCTGTAGTGATGGAATTCAGAACTGCTATTCAGTTCTCCACTTGGTCTTTTTTATATAGTCCATGCAGTTGTCATTCTTCCAACAGACTTGCATCTGATTTGGCTTAAGGGGAATCCAATGGAAATATTTTGTCATTCATTGGAGGATGGATTCCATTACTGTGGTTTCTTTTATGTTGTGATTATTCAAATGAGCTGGATTCGTCCTTGACATATTAGAAGTCACAACTAGGCCAGGGATGGTGGTTCACACCTGTGGTCCCAGCACTTTGGGAGGCCAAGGTGAGCAGATCACTCGAGGAAAGGTGTTCAAGACCAGCCTGGCCAACATGGTGAAAACCTATCTCTAGGAAAAATACAAAACTTGGCCAGGCATGGTGGCGCATGCCTACTGTCCCAGCTACTCAGGAGACTGAGTCAGGAGAATCACTTGATCCTGGGTTGTGTCTGGTAGGGGAATTTCTGGCCCCATCCCCCAGCCATGTGGAAGGAGCCCGACTCCTGATAGGGAAAGCCCTTCCCCCGCAAGGAGGCCACATGGAAAGTGCTTAACTTCCTTATGTGACTCAGCACAACGACCCCGGCTGAAGGAACTCCAGCTCCCTTCCGCCTAGCAACCACCTAACCAATCACCACCTGCCCC